>AWOL01S0040809.1:3745-18310 GCA_000715115.1 Nicotiana otophora
ATCCATAAGTATGCCTCAAACTAAAACTAACATAACACATGACCATGCAATCTGATCATCGACAACAGACTCACCCACTTGGCTCGAAGCCACATAACTTAACAATCTATAACCCACAATGCCCTTACTTCGTAACTGCCATAATATCTTACTATAATTCAACTAAGTCCTTCATACTCTCATGTAGCTCTAACAATAAAAATAGCTCAAATCATCTGTTAAGCGCATATCCATCCTTGCGATAGCCGTGCGAACTTCCCCAAGCGATACAAACTCAAATTATAGCACATAATCTACTGATATGAAGGAACATCTCCTCATAACATCATAATGATCACATAATTCAGAACATCCTGCAGAAGATAATCCACCTGCTTTGCCTCAAACTGACATATCTCTATTCCCTTTCATGGCCACAACCACTATACCGCCATTAAATCCTCCTGAATCTGAACTCATCCACAAGACATAACAATCCACTTCATTCCATAAATGAACAACATGAAAGACCCCTCTGCATGCCCATGTCTCGAGACTGTACCACACATTAAGATAGAAACCAAGCGTCCATAGTCTTTTCGCATCCCAAGCAATATTCTTCTTATCACATCCCAACCATTTGAGCACATCCCACAATCACATAATACTCATCATATTACTACTCAACCACTCTCTGAGCCATCAATCCCACTCCTAGGGACACTACCAGACATATTAGTCCAAAAGCATATACTGACACAATATGAAACTACCGATAGGCCCAATCAATTCAACACAAAGAAAACATCTCGCACCTCATTCATGAAATCACAAGTCATCGACGCACATATGAATAGATGGGAGGCATTCAAAGAGATACACTTCAAAATGAATCAATGTCGCACGATAAGGAAAGAAAAATGTGAAGTTTCCTAGATGCCCTGTAGTCTCTCGAAGAGAGGTATGGACGTCATCATACCGATTTGCAAGACTCTACTAGACACTTGTTCATGACTCGTAGAACCTATGAACTTAGAACTTTGATACCAACATATCACGACCCAAATCCACCGAGTCGTGATGGTACCTAACCCAACCCACTAGGTAAGCCAAACAATAGTTAACACAGCTCTAATGAAAATAATAAGAAATCAATAAATGAAATAACTAAATTTCCATACAATAATCCAATGAGTGGTAGTTAAGTCATGAGCATCTAAGACTGAGATTTATAAAGCTGGTATGAAAATAAATATAGCATCTGTTTAAAACTACCAAGGACAAGTGGTAGCTAAATACAGAAAAGCAAGTACACTTTCATGCCAGATCCCGCCATCCACAACATCTCATCTCCAAGATCTATACGTAAGGTAAGTGTAATATGAGTACTACCAACCCCATGTACTCAGCAAGTATATTAAGTAACCTCGATGAGGTAACTAAGTAACATTTATAAATGATACTCGCTAATCAGATGTGTAGTTCATAACTGCAACAAGTGCAGAACAATAATATGATCAAATCTTGAAATCATGGATTAAACCACCTTGTGCACTCAATTTTCTTAACGTACTCTGATCAGTCAGTAATAAAAAATATATCTTGAGATATGCAAATAAATCGGGTAATGAGCCAAGGAAATTATAAGTAAAGAAGAAATACAATAAACTAACATAAATCTGTTGAAGTGCCTAATTTGATATAAATAGTAATCATAACACGACTCTAAGGCCCACATCAAGATCTCAATAATTGAACTAAACCACCGATCAGCCTTCCCAAAGCACACATCAACTAGAAACCTGTCGGTTTCTAACAATCCATACGTACACCATCAATAAGGAACATGAAAGCGAAACCCTAGGGGTATGATCCATATCCATACATTGCATGTACAACACATATTCTAATAATATCAACCGCACAGACAAATCACATGCTAATAACAACAATATTCGAATCCGCATGGACTACTCACTTGCTAAGAATATCAACCGAATAGACAACTCACGTATTGTACGGAAAACTCACGTGCCAATATCACAATCTGTCTGACATGGTCACAAGCTCAATATCACAATCTGCCCAATGTGGTCACATGATCAATATCACACTCCGTCTGACGTGGTCACATGATCAATATCACAATTTTCCCGGCATAGTCACGAGCTACTAGTCAAATCATATCACGCAGAAAGCAGATTTAGAAGAATACATGTACATGATCAATGGGCATCAAATTTCATACTCCGGGACAATTATAAGTGGCATGCTAAGGTGTATGCATGTGAAAAGTGTACTATCATAGCTCAAATCAGACAATTACATCACGAAAGTAGCAATTACCAGGTTCAATCAGGAGATTAACCTATATGTAACCTCACACATGGCTCAAATAGCTCATAACGGGGTACAACTATCAAAAACATCACAGAATAATGCTTAGCAATAAATTCAAGATATATCATAGCTTGAGCGCTACCCCGAGCATGAATAAATACCCTAATGCATGCACATAGGCTCAACCCCGCACATGTGCGCCACCCGTAGCACGTAGATATCACAAATAACTCAAGGACTAGTAAACCCAAATTTAGGTAAGATACTTACCTCAAGTGAGGCAAATCAATATTCTTGAAGCACCATCCCGAAACAATCGACCTCCGATCGGCTCGAACCTATCCAAAAACAACTCAAAAACATCAAATAATGTCATAGGAAACAAACCCAAACAGTAAAGGTCGAATCTCTAATCAGATACCCAAAGTCAACAAAAATGTGAACTTGGGCCCGCATCTTGGAACCCGACAAAACTCACAAATTTCGGCAACCCATTTGAATAAGAGTCCAACCATACTAATTTTACTGAAATCCGACTCTGAATCGATGTGCAAATCCCAAATATTCACTTTTGAGAAAAACATCCAATTTCTCTTTTAAATTCATCAAGTAAATGCCAAAATCAAAGATGGAATCATGTAATATAATCAAATATGAGTAAAACAAATGTCACGACCCAAATTAGAGGGCGACGACGGGCACCCAGTGCCTTACTGAACCGAGTACCAACATAACGTATCTTTATTATCACACCATCATGGGTAAGTGGGCTAGAAGGGCCATCATGAGGTTACTAGAATAAAACATAAGGAAATACTAGACATAGGACGACCCAACATGATATAAAAACTTATACATGTGACATACAGGCCTATAGGGCCGACATAGTCATTTGTATACTCAATACATATGCCTACAAGGCCATACAAGTATCAATACCCATGACATCTGTCTACAAGCCTCTAAGAGTACATAAACATCATAAAGGTGGGACAGGGTCCCACTATACCAATCAATACATGTCCAAATCATACTGACTAAATAGGTAACTCCGGCGCAAGTGGAGTGCACCAACACCTTCCACTGAGCTGATAGTCAACTAGGACGACTGTCACCTGACTATCGGGACATGCGAGTATGAAACACAGTGTCTCTAGGCAAAAGGAATGTTAGTACAAATAAAGTACCGCGTATGTAAGGCATGAAGGCTATATATAAAAGACATGAAAGAAACATGGAGTAAACACTCAACCTGTAAGATTAAATAGCTCTGTGAATCATGACATTTATAATTTCATGCATATGCGCATAAATGTCATATCATGCATAGGTATATGCGTACATAACATCATCAAGCCTCTGAGGGCATCCCATCATATCATCTAAGCCTCTATGGGCGAAATCATCAACGTATACCAGCTGATCAGGCGGTGATGCGTATATAAAGCCATAACCTTTCACCATACCTCATATACACATAATATATGTGTATATAACACCATCTAGTCATGGGTCAACGTACATATATAAATGAATGCAATGCATAATGAAGTAAGTCAATAATATCTCTCATAATGTCATATGAACAATATACCTTTGGATAAACTTTATCATCATACGTATTTTCTGAGACTCATGAACAAACGATATAATAATAAGACATATGGGGAATCAAGAACATTGGCATCCCTACTACTTATATGAACATGTCATTTATGAAAGTTGTGTGTTTGCTCGTTTCATTTGTATCATATGGATAATGCCAAAAGGAAAGAAGAGATAGCCTTAAAATACCTCAAGTCATCAATGCAATTCAAAAATAAGCTTACGACAACTAGAGCGCCAACCCTATAATAATGAAATACATGTACAACTTAGATGGTGCTAGTATATCACGTATCTCAAACGATAACTCGATTTAAAAGTAAATCGGACAGCATTTTCCTTGATTTTACTGCTACGTCAAGCCTATTATAGGATAGATACAAACACAATACAATCAGCAACTCAAAAACAACCAACTACAATTAGGGACCTTCAATACAACATAAACCCCAAGTATACCATAACATACCCAATCAACAAGTTTTCAATTAGCCTGAAATTGCAACGACGAGCGATCAGCCTACTACCCTACCACATGTGGCATTTATCCGCGCCCTGTTTTCCTTCCAAACTCCATAAATCAGCAGCACAAAAGTCCAACACGAGTGGACTACAAAACAGTCCACTAAAAGTAAAATAAATCGAACTCACGGCTTCCGATGATCGTCGCGTGAGTTCTAACTATTAGGAAACAAATGTATCAACCTTGATTGGTATTTAAAGCTTAAATAAAGAAAATAGACGTTTTCTTAACTATGAATTACCTTCCAAAACTCAAACTAAAAAGAACAATATAGGCGATATAGCGATACTTACATCGTAGGGATCATTCTAATGTTATCGCTTCATGATTTCGTACCCAAGATTTTAATCTTCTGTTAATCCCTAGAAGAGAGCTTATGGATATGTTTATGGATGTTCTCTGGTCGTGTTATATGGATAAATGAAGATAAAGACGGCCTAAGACCTATGTATAGCAACTTTATAAATGTCAAATAGGTTATAGCTTGGCACCCTAACACTGGCCCATCTTCCAACGCTTTTTTTATGTGGATGTCGTATGAATGAGCGGTTAAGTGTGTTCGAAAATAAATTGCAAGACCTTCAATTTGGTATATAATATGTCCCAAAAAACCTCATATAACACAGGAAATGTATCCCTCAAAACGCTTTAGTGACACACCTACTTGTCACATATACAGTCTGCGCAGTCTCGCGAAACTGCAAATATCTCTCTACTTTAATGTCGTATTGATAAATGGTTTAATGCGTTAGAAACTAAACTCGTAGATCTTCCATTTTATATGTAGATAATACATTAATCCCAAGTATATTGAGAGAAAAGCTCCGCTACATTTGACCTAATATTTAGCACATTTATGAATGTAACTTCTGATGGCCTTTGCCAACGTTTGTTCCACAACTCGCTTTACTTTAATACGTAATACCCGAATATCACACGAATAAAATAAATCATAACATAACCTCCTTATCATGTTAAGAACCATAGTATCATCCCAAAGTACATGTTATAACATTCCAAACTTGTCGACTTTCGACGAAACTTATTTTCTTCAATTGGTTTAGCTTCTAATCTTTCCAACCCTCTTGGTACTTGTTAATCATGATCTTAAATATTTGTAACCTCCAAGGTAACATGATTAACGTAATTTATGTACTCTCAAAGATGATCTCATTTCTGAGCTTACATCAATTGACTTACAAATACTCTTGCGTACGAAGATATGGGGTGTAACATCATCCCCCCTTTGGAACATTCGTCCTCGAATGTTGACTGATGCACTTATCAGTCTCATAACCCATAGCTCTTATGAATATTTTAATATTGTCCTTGCCATCTAGGAAATTGTTTTTCGAATAAATCCCAAGGCCAGGGCATTCCCCCCTTTAGGCGTCTTTCTCATACCACGAGTTGTTGTCCGAATTCTTCAAATCTCGTAACTGTTGGTACTTGCTATCATGCACCCTATATGATTCTGACCACGGAAGTGACTATGCGAATCTTCTCTCCCTTTTTCTTAGGCTTTTAGCCAATATCTATACCTTACCCTATGAATATATATTGAACTATGACAAGCTGTCCCTCTGGGCATCTATAGGTACATTTAAGTTCTTTGCTCGGTACTTTGGCAATCTTACGACTATTGATATAACTAGTTTTATAGCGTCGGTTATCTATGCTTATGGTTTTATTACATCTTGGTAGGTCACACTATACCATAGCTCTTACTTTGGTTTATTATTACGAGGTCTGCTACCCAACTCCATGTTAATCGCTCGCTACTTATCTTATATGTATTAATCTAGGTCCTTTAGCTCTTCCTCGTTACTGATCATCTTAAGAATGACGGCCCAATATCATCTCATATTTTGTAACTTTTATCTATCCATTTTTGATTCACCTTAATATTGATCCATAATCTGCCACTGATAACTTGGAACATTTTATGTAATACATTTTCACTAGGGCTCACGTTGCATCAGGGGACATTTGAAATGATTTGCTTGATCCGCCTAGGGACGATACTATACTTCAATAACCGTATTTCATAGCATCCCAACGTGATTCATCTTATGGGGGTATTCTAATCCCGTGCAATTCATGAAATCCCTTTTTTTAAAAATTATTACTCAATCAAAGGACTAAACGTCATCCTCTTATCATCACCATTACATACTTATTATACTAGTAGGGCAACATCTCATCTCTTATAATTGCTCCTAGTCTTAGACTCCTCTGAGTTCATTCAGGCCGTACCAAGCTTTCTGTTACTTACGGAAACCATCAGCTCCATTGTTTTGATGGGTTTAATCCTGAGAACTTACATATTCGCGTCACCTTCTCACTCACCTTTTCATATCCTTACTCCTACCTATCTAAAACCTTGTCACTCTATGATACTTTACCTTGTGACTTACACCTATCTATTTATACTACCCGCAACCTTCCTTTAACTTGCTAGCACCATAGATTTTATTTCATGCCTTCTCAGTTGCCTTTAAATGTAGGCAATTACTTTTCCTGACCGTTCTGCCACTTG
Source organism: Nicotiana otophora (assembly GCA_000715115.1). NCBI lineage: Eukaryota > Viridiplantae > Streptophyta > Magnoliopsida > Solanales > Solanaceae > Nicotiana > Nicotiana otophora. The sequence goes on from AWOL01S0040809.1 coordinate 10,732, forward strand.
TTTAATGAGTACGTGGCATATCTTATTTCCCACAAATACTGGAATCTCTTGTAACTCATATGATCTCAAATATCACTTTTGACTTCCCGTTCATTAGTCACGATAGGTGCCACTTTCTTATGGAGTGCATAGAATATTGTAGTGAGACTGTTGTTACAAGATCATTACTTCTTCAAGTTACTATTCTTATCATTGTATTATGAATATTGTAGTGAGACTGTAGGTATCGTTGTATTATGATTAAAGTCGAATTTAGGAGTTTGAATTCTTACATTTGAGCTCTACTACGTGATCTAAAGTAAGAAAAAAGGGTGACAATCCTAAATGCCTTGTAGCCTCCTATTTGTACGTGTGGCGCACAACACACCCATAAAGAAGACTCTACTCACGGCTTGTAGACTACCTAGGAAAGAACTACTATGATACCAATTTTGTCACGATACAAATTGGAGGGCCACGACGGGCACCGAGTGCCTTACTCAACCAACTATCAACATATCGTATCTTTCTTATCACACCATCATGGGTAAATGGGCAAGAAGGGCCTTCATGAGATAACTAGAATAAAACATAAGTGAATACTAGAAATAGGATGACCCTACATGATATTGTAACTTATACATGGGACATACGGGCCTATAAGGCCGACAAGATCATTAGTCCACCAAAAACATAGGCCGATAAGGCCATATAAGTATCCATACACATGACATCTGTCTACAAGCATCTAAGAGTATATAAACGTCATAAAGGTCGGGACAGGGCTCCGCCATACCAATTAATACATGTCCAAATCATAGTTACCAACTAGGCAACTTTGTAGCAAGTGGAGTGCACCAACACCTTCCGCTGAGCTGATAGCCTACAAGGACGACTGTCAAGCTGTCTATCGGGACCTGCGGTATGAAATGCAGTGTCCCCGGGCAAAAGGGACGTCAGTACATATATAAAGTGCCGAGTATGTAAGGCATGAAAACAGTATATAAAAGACATAAAAGAAACATAGAGTAAAGAACTCAACCTGTAAGTCTGAATAGCTCCGTGAATCACGACCTTTATGATGGCATGCATATGCGTATAAATGTCATATGATGCATAGGTATATGCATACATAACATTATCAAGCCTCTGAGGGCATCCCATCATATCATCTTGGCCTCTATGCACAAAATCATCAACGTACACCAGATGATTAGGTGCTGATGCGTATATAATGCCATAACCATTCCCCATATCCCAGATACATATAATATATGCGTATATAACGTCATATGGTCAGGGGTCAATGTATATGTATAAATGAATGCAATGTATAATGAAGTAAGTCAATAAGATTTCTCGGAATGTCATAAGATCATTATGCCTTCGGATAAACTTTATCAACTTACGTATTTTCTAAGACCCATGAACAGACGATATAATAATAGGACACACGGGGACTCAAGAACATAGGCACCCCTAGTACTTCTATGAATAGAGTCATTTATGAAAGTTGTGCGTTTNTTTAAGGTATAGCTGGGGCCTTGTTGCCGGCATTATCATTGTACTCTTCTTTAACTATAGAGGCTTTGTACACATAGTGCGGGTTGTGTATTGGTGCTGGGAAAATCAAAATATACATTATGTTGTGGTTGTATTAGTTGTCTATTTGAGACTTTAAAAATGATGAGCTATTGGAAATGAATTATCTTTGTAAACGTGAACACCTTTTTTGTCTAATTAATGAAAATATGTATTATCTCCATTCGTGGATGAGTTTGGGTAGAAGGAAATCAAACATGCTTGCTCGGTCGGGTTCACTCGGTTGAGCATCGGTGGCGCTCCTCGGATTTGGGGCGTGACAAACTTGATATCAAAGCCTAAGGTTTTAAAGTGTCCTAGGATGTCTCGAAGCTGTGTCTAGTAGAGTCCTTATTATCGGTGTGTTGTCAACCACATCTATAATTAGGATGCTCATATCATGCATAGGTATATGCATACATAACATTATCAAGCCACTGAGGGCATCCCATCATATCATCTTGGCCTCTATGTGCAAAATCATCAACGTACACCAGGTGATTAGGTGGTGATGCGTATATAATGCCATAACCTTTCCCCATATCCCAGATACATATAATATATGCGTATATAACGTCATATGGTCAGGGGTCAATGTATATGTATAAATGAATGCAATGTATAATGAAGTAAGTCAATAAGATTTCTCGGAATGTCATAAGATCATTATGCCTTCGGATAAACTTTATCAACTTACGTATTTTCTAAGACCCATGAACAGACGATATAATAATAGGACACACGGGGACTCAAGAACATAGGCACCCCTAGTACTTCTATGAATAGATTCATTTATGAAAGTTGTGCGTTTTCTCCTTTCATTTATATCATATGGATCATGCCAAAAGGAAAGAAGGAATAGACTTAACATACCTCAAGTCGTCCATACAACTCAACAACAAGCTTACAACAACTAGCGCGCCAACCCTATAACAATGAATTACATGTACAACCTAGATAGCGCTAGTATATCACGTATCTCAAACGATAACTCGATTCTAAAATAAAACGGGCAGCATTTCCCCTGACTGCTCCCTCAAGACTACTATTGCCGATATAGAAACATAATACAATCAGAAACTCAAAAACTACCCAACTATAATTCGGGACCTTCAATAAAACAAAAACCCAAATATACCATAACACACTCAATCAACAAGTTTTAAATTAGCCTGAAATAGCAACGATGAGCGACCAGCCTACTACCCTACCATATGTAACATTTATCCATGCCCTTTTATCCTTCAATCTCCATAAATCAGAAGCACAATAGGCCAACTTGAGTGGACAACAAAACAGTTCACAAAAAGTAAAATAAATTGAACTCACTACTTCCGATCACCGTCCCGTGAGTTCTAACTATTACAAAACGAATCTATCAACCTTCTTTGATATTTAAATCTTAAATACAGAAAGTAGACGCGTTCTTAACTATGAAGTACCTTCCAAAAGTAAAAATACAAAGAAAAAAAGAGGCGATATAGCGATGCTTACGGCATAGGGATTATTCTATAAGAGAGCCTAAGACTTACTCGGGATGCTTATATCGTACTCGGGATGTTAATCTTCTTTGAAACCCTAGAAGAGAGCTTACGGATATATTTATGGATGTTCTATGGTCGTGTTCTATGGAAACAATGAAGATAAAGACGGCCTAAGACTTATGTATATCAACTTTGGAAAAGTCAAAGAGGTGCTAGCTTGACACCCTAGCATTGGCCCATCTTCCAACACTTATATTTTTTTATCCGGATATCGTATGAATGAACGGTTAAGTGTGTTGGAAACTACATTACAAGACATTCAATTTGGATAATATGTCCCAAAAACACCTCATATAACACATGATATGTATTTCTCAAAATGCTTTAGTGACACACCTACTAGTCACCCATGTAGTCTACCCAGTCTCGCCAAACTGCAAATATCTCTCTACTACGATATCGTATCTATGTACGGTTTAATGAGTTAGAAACCAGACTCGTAGATCTTCAATTTAATATGTGTATCATCTTGTAATTCAAAGTATATTGGGAGAAATGCTCCGCTACATTTTACCTAATGTTTAGCACATTTATGAATGTAACTTGTGATGATCTTTGCCAACTTTTGTTCCACAACTTGCTTGACTTTAAAGCGTACTACACGACTATCATACGAATAGAATAACTCATAAAATAATCTCCTTATCATGTTAAGAACCAAAGTCTTACCCCAAAGTACATGTTATAACATTCCAAACTTGTCGACTTTCGACGATACTTATTTTCTTCAATTGGTTTAGCTTCTAAACTTCCAACCCTCTTGGTGCATGTTATTCATGATCTTAAATATTTGTAACCTTCAAGGTAACATGATTAACTTACTTTATGTACACTCAAATATGATCTCATTTATGAGCTTACATCAATTGACTTACAAATACTCTCACGCACGAAGATATAGGGTGTAACAAACAACATACTCCATTCGAAATCGTGAAGATCGCTTCAAGATTCGCCTAAATCCGAGGTCTATAACTCAAAATGTGATAAAATAACCAAAAACTTTAAAATAAAGTACTTATAAGCACTGCCCAGATATATTCATCTCGATCGTGGCATAGCCTTCGCGATCACGTAGAAGAAAAAATAGCACTACCATCGAAAACACATCGCCAACGTGATACCTAACCCGCAAACGCATAGCTCCAAACAGCCAGACCTTCGCGAATTTGCGTCTACCCATGCGAACACGATAACCTAAACCCCCAGATCCCTTGCTGAAATGACAATCGCAAACCTCATATGTGAATGCGAAGAACAAGTCTATCCAGCCTAAATTCCCTTATCCGGGAACGTGATGGCTCACTCGGGAATGTGATGAACAACGAACCCAACTGACAAAATACACATCACTCTCGCATATGTGCTCCCGCGATCGTGAATCTCAACCGAAGCATAAAAACAATAAGATAAACCAGCNAAGGCATAAAAAAAATAAGATAAACCAGCAGCTCATACCACCTCTGAAATGGTCCGCAATCAATTAGAAACACACCCTAGCCCTCTAGACCCCATCCGAACATACCAACAAGTCCTACAATATAACAAGGACCTACTCGAGACCTCCCATCACGCAAAATAACATGAAAATCATGAATCATCGATCAACATCAATCTCTTAAGTTCATAAACTTCAAACTTCGAACTAAGCATCCGATTCAAACCAAACCAATGCAGAATCTAACCGAACATTTCACACCAGTCAAAATGACATAACAAACATATTCCAACTATTAGAGCAACAATCCAAATCCGATAAAATCGAAGTCACCTCCCGGTCAAACTTGTGAACTTCTAAACCTTCAAGTTGCAAACTTTTCCCAATTAGAGCCAAAACCTTCTAGAAACATCCAAATGCAAACCCGGGCATACATCCAAGTCTAAATCACCATCTAGACCTAGTGGAACCATAAAAACTCCAATCCAAGGTCAAATACACAAAAGTTAAACTTGGTCAACTCTTCCAACTTAAAGCTTCCTAGTTGAGAATCATTCTTCCAAATCATTTCCGAACCACCCGAAAACCTAAACCGACAATACACATAACTCATAATACACCATATGAAGCTACTCATGACGTCAAACCACCGAACTGAATACAAATGCTTAAAACGGCCAGTTAGATTGTTACATAGAGATGCCAAGCATCTAAGGCTGTATTGAATTTATCGAAGCCAAAAAGAATGGAGTGTAGCTTCTCCCTTTGAAGAATTGTTGTTGATACCCAATTGTTCCCTCATATTTTTCTAATAGCATGTATACGTTCAAAATATCATTCTGCATCACTATTTAATTTACAAGATCTATATGAGCATTTTTTATAATTGTTCATAATTTTCAGAGTTTTAAAATTAATTTTCTTGCATGTAATTTACCTGAATATTCACCAATTATTTCTTTAAATTATTTATTGTGATGACTTGATAATTCATATTATTATTTGCATATGCTTTAAATATTTTGCTTCATTTCACATAATTATATTAGTATTTTCAGTGTATTTACACAATCTTGCAATAACAACCTATATTTTGCAATTTATTGCATTTGTCATTTTATTCAAGGTCAAAATAGTTTTTTACATTTTTTATAATCTTATACTATTGTTTTAAATTATTAAATTGCATAAGTAGCATTTTTTATATTTTGTTTAACTATTTTATTAAATTATTTCCATTTAATCTCTTATTTTAAAGCAGGCCCAATTTTAGGCTAATCGTCGGACCAATTTTGGCCCAAACACTCAGCCCACTCACTCTCCTCTTCAGTAGCCCAATCCAAACGAGCCCTTAACCTTAACTCGATCGGTACCCATTAATTTGACCTGCCTCGCTTCTCCTCTAATCATGGTCGTTGATCTTAAATGATGAACGACCCACAACCCTTCCCCCATTTTTTATTATACTCACCCAAACTCTAAGACCCCACTCATCTCTCCATAACCGCCCTCACCTTCTCTCTTCTCCTTCAGAGACCAAACCCTAACCAGCCCAAAAGACACACTTTTCCCTTTCTCATACGCATTAGACGCGGATCCTACTTACTTTTTCTGCTATTATCATTCACTTATGGTAACTTTTATTACCTTCATACTTATGGAAAGTTTGATTCTCATAGATTTGGCTCCGATTCTATGGTTCTGGATGCCATTGAGATTCTATACACTTAGAAAGAGTAAATTTCTTTTTGTTTGTGGCATATCCCCGTTGATTCTATCGTGATTAGAGTCTGTGAACAATTTACCCTGAGTACGATTTTGATTGGGGTTTGAAATCCGATTTTCCCTTCAATGGTTCTATTAGTGATTGCATGTGATAGTCTATTTCCTTATTTGTGATTGATTGACTATTTTCCATGTTTGTTCGTTTAGAACCTACTGCTATATAAACCCCTCCAAATTCCCCTTTAAGGGAGACTTTTAATCACCCAGATTCACTAAAAATCGAAGCTATTACTATATTATTCTCTTATTCTCTTGTTCTATGCTCTGATTGTTGGCCGGCTGAAAGCCAAGGCTACCGGATTTAAATTTTTCAATTTTTTTTAGTGCGAGCACTGCCCAGGGTTTATTCAAAGCCCTTGAAAACTCTAACGCATTATGATTTTGGGTTCTTGCTCTTTGATTGATATTTAAAGTATTGTGGAGTTGGTTCTTTCTTGTTGTCTATTTTTGTCAACTGATAACTGGTAAGTCTTTTGGCTTTTACAATTTTGTTCTTCTTTGTTCACAATTTGCATATTCTTACCTCTGAAATTTGTGACCTAGTGTGTTCTGGGATACTTCTGTGTGCAGCCTTGTTAGTTTTTACACTCGTTTGGACCTCTTTAGCATTTGATTTTAAATAAGGCTGCTAGTTCTGAAATATGTTATTTGAATATGCTTCACCTGAATAATTTAGACCCTCTTACGCTTAATGTGTTGATACCTGAATGTTTATACTTACTGTTTGACATGAGTTTGTTTTTCCTACTTTGTTTTGCATTCCTGTAATGACTAACTCACATCAGTAATATGTTCACTGTTAACTATGATCCGTTCCCATGCTAGTTTTGACACTNTAGTTTTTACACTCGTTTGGACCTCTTTAGCATTTGATTTTAAATAAGGCTGCTAGTTCTAAAATATGTTATTTGAATATGCTTCACCTGAATAATTTAGACCCTCTTACGCTAAATGTGTCGATACCTGAATGTTTATACTTACTGTTTGACATGAGTTTGTTTTTCCTACTCTGTTTTGCATTCCTGTAATGACTAACTCACATCAGTAATATGTTAACTATGATCCGTTCCCATGCTAGTTTTGACACTTTGTCATGTCCTTGTTTGCTGAATCGCATGTCCTTTAGTGATTATTTGAACCTTTAGAGCAGCTATCTAAACTTGTGTTTCCTTGCCATGTATGATAATGTTTTTGCTTCATGATGTAAGTTAACATGTCTATCTTTTGATATTGTGATAGATACTTAACATGA
>AWOL01S0040810.1:0-19379 GCA_000715115.1 Nicotiana otophora
ATCCCACAACCCCCACCATGATAACATACTGCCTAAACCCATTATCAAACATTGTATTAAAGCAATTGATGAAGTATTACCTTGTAAGTAGAAGATCTTGTGAGTTTCCCTATTGAATTCGCAAGATTTGAGCAACAATTGGAGGGTATAATTGGATATAGCTTCTCCCTCACTCTATAAATTGATACCCTCACTCTAAAAATATCAAGTTATATCTTATATAATGACCCCCTAAGGCCTTGTATAAAAATGGAGTCGGATAAGAAAAGTTCCAAATATAACCCCCAAAGTCAAGTATGTGGTGCAATTATGTGGTAGCAGAACGGATATGTGGCCAGTAGAATCAATATGTGGCCAGCAAGATGGCCACAAAATTGTATGTCAATTTTGCGATAGCAGAATGATTATACGTCAAGAAGAACATCCACAAAATGATTTTCAAATTTTGGGTTGGAACTGGTCTATTCCACGATGCAATTTCACAATAGCATAATAGTTATGCGGCTAGCAGAATCATTATGTGGCCAGCAGAAATAGTTTTCAAAGTTCGAGTTGCTTCTGGTTTATTATGTGGTCATTTCGTGGTCAGTGTAAAAGATCCGCTATAGCATAATGGACCACAGAATCGTCAGTTTCTGCAAATTCTTCTACCTACTCCACTATGCATTGTACAACCCAAAAAGTTTGTACCAAGACTCGTTTTCTACAATATTGGAACACATTAGCCCATCTCGGCACCACGAAACCCCGGGTTCAATGTAACATTTTACGGGGCCTTACATTTTCCCCCGCTTAGGATCATTCGTCCTCGAATGAGGAGTGGAGTCCGCCCAAAACACCCAACATAGTTCATCTCTTTTTTCACACATCACAATCCCCTAAATTTGATGAACTCCCAAATGTTGCAGAAATTTTGGCAGCGTTTCCCCTTAATTTGGGCCTAACAACCTGCCAGAGTAACACCAAAACCACCCTAACAACACATACAAAACTTAACAAAGTATCACAATATATATCAACAACACTAATATCAATATTAAAGGCATTACATTAACAGAAGTGGTATCTTGACATGAACTTTACATATTTTAAGTCATAGCACATAGAAAGTACCCTTCGTACCACAACTATTTGGCTACACAAACAAGTGAGAATATCGTCTTTCCACAACACTCTCGGCCTTCGAGGTGACTTCTTCGACTCACAGACTTGACCATAGCAGTTTGGCGGAGGAAATCTCAACTTTCGGACTTATCGAACAAGGATGACAATTAGGTACCTTTCATAATCCAATTACCCATTAAATTCACTATCCACAGCTTCCACCGGAACAATAGACAAATGATTCCCGACTACTTTCTCGGACATAGACACATGAAACACCAGGTGCATGGAGAACAACGATGGGGACATCATACGCATAGCTCGGCCTATTTCCCCCAAGAATCCATAACGCCCAATGTGTACTACACCTACTTTACCTTTATTAACAATTCACATAATATCTTCATGGAGAAAGTCTTGAGAATAACATTTTCACTTTCTTAAACTCTAAATCTCTATGTTGGACACCTAAATTAAACCCTTGGTGACCTTTAACCATTATTCTATGATGAGCTAGTATGAATATGACCATAGAGTTCCTACCCTATATGTTCGATCATGGAATGATGTTTATTCTTTGACATTTTTGAACCTACAACTCTTGATAGTTTTACTACAAATAGGAACAACGAGGTTCAAGATTGGGCTGGAATTGTTCAAGAATCCATCAATGTACTGAGAAGGGCATTCCAGAAGGTTATATCCTAAGAGACGTGAAGGTTAATACCAATAGTGCTGACATGGTTAGTCATTGTAATGACATCATTTGTTAGAAAGGTTATAATGGGTAATATGATGCTCTGGGGAGAAAGAAAAATAACTCTTATCAACCCAGGGATGTGGAACATTAAGGATAGTAAATTCTCCGATGATGACAATGACATAGTCAATGATTCTAGAAGTCGAGTGATTAAAGATAATGAAACCCAGGGATACACTATAGGGTAATCACGAAAGGTTTGCAGATGTTCGTAATGAGTTCTCCACGAGTCTTCTGACTTGAAAAGTACTCAGACGCTAATGAAGGATGCGAAAAACATGAGGAGCTGACATGATGCTACGATAATCCCAAAAGTGCATTTGGACTTGACGGAGAGCCTATTGAGGGTGCTTATGAGAAATGAAGTGTTACAACGACATATAGAAGGGCATGATCTCTCATGGTTATCCAACCAGGGTCTGGAAAGTAACAAAATGAATTTATTACTAAGGAGCACATACGGGACACGTTGTAGAGGTATAATGAGTAAATGAACACTTGTTATGAACTAAACATGTTTAAGCAATAACAACTCTCATATCATCAAGGGATAAAATTTAATCCCGCTTTTCTGCTTATTTTATAGGGCCAGTCACGTTTTATCTACGCCGTTGGATCACAAGAATTTAAGGGCCATAGATTTTCCTAGTTTAATTATTTTGAAATACCTAATTATCAAAGCAATCAGAGATGTTGATCAATAGATCCAATGGCTCTCGTTCCATCTCCCAGTTTTAACTCCGAGACACCCCCAACCCTAGCAGATTCTTTCCCAAAACAACCGCCCTGGTTTCAGTTTTCTCTCTTCCGTCTCTCAAACTCCATCAACCCCAATCAATAAAAGACCTTGCACCAATTTGTGCAAGGTCACAAATTCAGTCTTCAAATCATCCCCTTTTCCCCTACATCCGCTAATCTAGCCGATTTCCCCATTTCTATAATTAAATTCAAAAGACCCAATTTGAAAATTTATACCTAAAAGATGAAACTTCAACTCGTTTGTTTTTTTCTTCGTCATTGCAAATCTATGGCATGCATGACTATCTCTTTAGTGTTATCGTCATTATTCTTAGTCCATAGGATATGGATAGTGACATATGGACATTGGGCCTTTATCCGTTGGCTTTTGATTTCAATGGACAGCTCCCCTATAATAGGTAAAAACTATCACTTCTCTCACACATGTCTTATCTGATTTCACTTTATGTTGCTCACATCATCAGTTCATCATCACTATCCACTACCATTATTTGAATCTATTGAAACCTTAGGGCTCACTGGCCACTATAGATAGCAGCCTTCAAATCTCTAAAGAAGAACACACCAACACCTAACATCTGAGAAATTAATACAGTATAGTCTTGTTTAGGAATTTTCGATTAAAGTTCGAGTTCTTACTCAATCTCTTCTTTTCTCTCTCTTTCTGGTTCTGAGTTCGTTACTAATTGAATGCTTAATTTATTGGATTCCTAAACGGCTAATTTGAATACTTGTTTGGTTTGGTGCTGCAAAGGAGGTCAGCAAAACCTCGACCATGTTCTTCTTTTCTTAGTTTGAATTGCTGAACATGAACTGTGCTATTACCTTTTGCTGAATGATGTCGTTAACAAGGTGTTCATTCTTGACTATTTTATGTATTTATCAATGACTATTAAATAGATTCTGAGATCATGAACTTCGTTAAGTTATAGAAATTAGAGTTATGTATTGATCCTAATAACATTTGATAATCTATCTTTGTTGTTAAGTATTAAAAATAGCCTAAAAGTTCTCAGGCACTCATGATATTTAGTTTCTAATGTTCTATTAATAATACTATGACTATTATGCTAGTATGCCTTGAGTGTTATTTGCATTTCGTGATGGTTCACTTAATAACCTAGACTTAAACAAAGTGTGTACTTGTTTAGTGGTGAAAACTAGATTGTTATCTTAGTTTAGGTACACTAGCTCATGACCTTTAAGCTTGTTTTATGTCTTTGACATGCCTTTGTGGTTCTATTGATTTTAGAAGCTTATTAATCACCTGATTGAACTCATGACTGCTCATGTAAGCATGCCCTAAGCAGGTTGGATCTTTGTATCACTTTTATGTATATTCTAAGATTTTTATACACTTAGATTATGTTATAAGGTATGGATAATATTACTTATGTTATGATGTAATATTTGTTAAGGCAAAGTGTTGCTGTTATGTTCCACTATACTTGAAACCCCTTACTTGACATGCTTAATAAATTTCCCCAATATGATGATACCTCTACTCGTTTCCTGCAGCTCATATGGTGACACTATTAGCTTGATGATGATAATACTTTCATTTAAAAAGAATTTGACACCTGCTAAATGTCCCATGTGTGTTCTTGTGATGCTGCACTTATCTTGATTCTTCAATCCTTGTACTTGCCTTCCATAACCATGTATATGTCAATGTTGTCCTTAGAATTTCACCAAACTTACAGGAATGAACCAGACTCAGTTCATGATTTTTAAATGAATCTTATGTTGCTACTATTTGAGTATAATAGCATGTTTGATCTCTAATAAGTTTTTCATGAAGCAGAGTGCTTTTGTAAGAAAATGATCATGCAATTGACTTTAGAGTAAAGTAGGACTGATAGCCTGAGATTATGTTCATACTCTTAGACTGATGTTGGCTTATATCTAAATGACTCTGGAATGGAGTTTTGATGGTTTCATTAGCTCCGTGGGGTGATTTTGGACTTAGGATCGCATCCAAATTGTGATTTGGAGGTCCACAGTTGAATAAGGCTTGGAATAGCGAAAGTTGGCTCTTTGGAAAAGTTTGATTGAGAGTGGACTTTTTGATATCGGGGTCGGATTCTGATTCCGATTTCGGAAGTTGGAGTAGGTCCGTGGTTTCATTTGTGACTGTGCAAAATTTGGAGTCAATCGGGCGTGATTTGATAGGTTTCGGCATCATTTGTAGAAATTGTATGTTCAAAGTTCATTAGGCTTGAATCTATGTGTGAATCGTGTTTTTCGATGTTGTTTGATGTGATTTGAGGGATCGACTAAGTCCAGTTTTGGTTTCCTTCTTCTCATTCACGAGGGGAGTTCTGCATTTGCGAAGGGTAGCTAGCGGAAGGTGAGGATTTGTTCTTCGCATTCATGAACATGGGGCCGCGTTCACGAAGGTTTGGGAAGTGGGTGCATCGGGAACGCGCGAAGGGTGACGCATTTGCGAAGAAGAGAGGAGGCAACTACAACCCCACGCATTTGGTCTACGTGTTTGTGGAAGGGAGGCCGTGTTCGCAAAGTATGGAGTAAGCGAAGCATCGCGTTCGCGAGTGGTTGAACGTGTTCGCGTAGAAAGTTTTGGGCAGCAAACTTAATTGTGCTACGTGAACGCGAGGTGAAGGTCGTTTTTTTACGATGAAGTCTTAACTGGGTAAATTTATAAGTTTCAACGAAGGTTTGAGTTCATAACACAAAACTTGATTCGGGAGCTCGGTGGAAGGTGATGGTAGGCTAAAATCTCATGTTTTAGTTGCTTATTACATTCCAATTTACTGCACTTTAATTGAGTTTGAGCTTTAATCGTTAGTCTTGTGCACTAATTGTATGTTTTATGCCTTGTAGGAGTGATTCCGAGCTATGTAGATGTTATGGAGTGAATTTGAGTGATTTGTTGCTTTGAAGTCTGAGTAAAAGCCCAAGATAATAAGCCGGGATTGCGTTCGGGGGTCGAAAAGCATGTCTGGATATCAAAAATGCAAGAACAATCCATACTCAGAGAAACCCCCACTGTCGCAACACGTGGGGCGCCGCGCCTATTTAATTTTCCTGCAGCCTATCTGAATCAGTTCTCTGGACTTCACCATAATGTTTACAAAGTTATTTTCCTATTTCGCTTGGGAGATGTTTCCGTCTGGGCCCGACCCTACTTAGTAGAAATACATGTAAAAATGTTATTTTATGGACTTTTGACACATCTTAGACCTAAGTAAGCCAAGGAGGAGGCAAAGCTTAAGGATTTAATCATTCAATCTTCACTCAAGACAAGGGTTTGGATCGTTTTATGTGTTCCTTTATGTAAGTCTTTATAAAACTTTGCAAAGGATTTTATCATTCAATCTTCCGCGGATCAGAGTTTTTGGGTAGAACAATGCACTGGGGAGTAAAGGAAATGTTTTCCCAAAAAACATCATTTCTGTGGCCCACTATGCAATCGCATGATCGCTCTACGGACCGCATAATAGCCGTAGAGTGAAGAAGAGGCGGGGCAGCTTGGAGCGAAGGTCTGCGGTGCATTATGCGACGGCAGACCAGTTCTGTGGTACATTATGCATCCGCAGAACAGGTCCGCGGGCCGCATAACTACCGCAGACCAGGCAGATGACATCAGCTTTGGGCACCAAATTGTGCGGCCGATATGTGGATCGCATATCCATTCAGTGGTCGCATATGCGACCGCATATCCTGTTGCGGAGCTTTATTTACGGGTTTTTATAACCCGACCCTACTTCGTTAAATAGGCATAATGGACCATTTCTTGAGCTAAAACCTGATATTGTAAGAGTAAGAGAGTGCCCTAGAGTGGGGAAGTGTTTCTCAACAATTTATTCATCAATTCTTGCTCAAATCTTGGATGATTAACAAGGAAAATCCACAAGGACTTCATCCTAAAGGTAAGATTCTACACCCTAACCCTCAATCTCGAATGTTATCTAGAATTGGCTAATTAGTAAGATAATATTTGGGTATGGGAGTTGGTTATTTTGCATGCATGTGTTATCAAGGGGTGTAGGAAGATTGTTGAGCTAATAATGGTAAAGATTGGGTTGTGGGATGATGGAATCCGCCATAAAAGGACCTTGAAACCTTAATGCACACCTAGTGTTTGATAAAATGCTCAAATGAGCCAGAACCATGATCATCTTCCTAATTTTGGTTCAATTTGTTATATTTCTAAAATATATTGATGTTGCTAAGAATTCCGAAACATTTTAGAGTTTAAGGAAGCCCCATTGAGGTATGTTGTCTAAACTCCTCTCCTAGAATTGAATCCCACGATATTAATGTAATTTATGTAAGTTTTGGGTTGTTCATTATAAAAGTGGCTATTTAAAATAAGCTTATGTTGAAAGTTATATGTCCAATATGTATCCCAAACTGATTTTATCATGTTATGTCATCATTGGAGAATATGTTCAAAGTATGGTTTGTGCATTAATAATGTTGTGACTTCAAGTCAAGTTCAAACAATGACTATTATGCCGAATTTTGTGAAACATCCTTATGTGCCTAAGACTCGTAATTTCTCACATGTGTAATAAAAACATTGATTTATAATGCCTTTTTGTGGATGATGGTGATGATGTTTAAAAGTGAAACAAAGTGAGCATGAGATATTAAATACGGCCGACGTGCCAATAATGGTTTTATAATTTTGGCCACTAGTGCCAATAAAATTAAAAGATGCGAAAGAAGTATGAAATGAGATGATTGGTTTAAGAAGGATGATGTCTCTATTGAGACGGCCTATCCGATCGGGCCATGTTCGGACGCCATGCCGCACACATGGTGGTGATTGTGATAGAAATTATGATTGTGGTGGATATCTCTATTGAGATGGCCTAGCTGATCAGGTCGTGATTGGACTCCATACTAAGGGTACGGTGGTATTGGTATCGTGAATATTGGTATCGTGAACAGTGGCATATTGGTACTAAAGACCTCTCAACTTAAGATATGGAAATTTATTTGAACATTGTCTTAATCCTAATTTGAGGTTTGATGTTGTTTGAGGCTTCACTGTTATTATGATTGTACTTGCTCGTATTATTTATCATTCTATTGAGAGGGTGTTTTGTCACTCATACTAGTACTATTCCATATGTACTAACGACCCTTTTTGTCGGGGGCACTGCATCTTCAATGGATGCAGGTGGTTCCACAGTAGGAGACATCGATCAGTGATAGTGGTACACTCTCTTCCCAGCAGTCTTGGTGAGCCCTACTTCATTTAGGGGTCATGTATATTTTGTACCTTGTGTATTGTGTTTGAGGTATAGCCGAGGCCTTATTGCTGACATTATCATAATAAACTTCTGTATCTATTAGAGGCTCCGTAGACATAATGTGGGTTATATATTGGTATTGGGGAAGTCAAAGTAGTTATGTTGTGTTTGAATTACTTATTCGACTTCAGACTATGAAAAATGTGTGTGAAATTTGAGACTTTAAAATGAAGTAACTAATGGTAAGAATTGGTATTGCAGCCATGATCACTTTATTGTTTGATTAACAAAAATATGTATTCTCTTTATTCATGAATGAGTTTGGGTAGAATGAAATATAATAGGCTTGCTCAGCCGGGTTCAGTCGGTTGAGCGCCGGTCGCGCTCCTCGAGTTCGGGGCGTGACAAACTTGGTATCAGAGCCTAAGGTTTTAATGTGTCCTAGGTTGTCTCGGAGCCGTATCTAGTAGATTCCTTATCGATGTGTTGTCGACCACATCTATAATTAGGATGATACTTGGGCATTTAGTAATAATACCCTTCTTCCATGTTCTCGATCATGTGATAAAGCTGATTGTAAGATTGTTCCTCCTTTAACTCGTGCTTTGCTCTAACTTTTGGTATATGGTGCATAAGAAGAAGGTAAGAACTGGCCAAAGAGCTAATGTCACCCCAGGAGTAACAGTGAATTCTATATTTGATGATGCGGGTGAACACCCGAGGGGTGAGTATATCCCTCCAGTTACTACACTGCCTGATTCTACTACAACTAATCAGACAGCACCAGTCCCTACACCTACTAAGGGTGCAACGGTCCCTCCAACTGATATTCCAGTTCTACCTCCAGCTTCAGCTTCCGATTCTGGTGTTTTTGATGTTGATCTTAGGGGAGCCATACAGATGTTGGCTCAGATAGTGGGTTCCCTAGCCCAGAGATCGAATGTTGCACCCACTTCTTCCAGTCAGCCAGGGAATTCTTCTAGTTCTAGGGTGAATAGATTTCTCCAGTTGGATCCTCCAGTGTGCACGGGTACAAACCCAGAAGAGGACCCCCGAGACTTCATTGATGAGATGCACAATACTCTCCATGTTATGCGTGCTACTGAGACTGAGGCAGTGGAATTGGCCCCCTATCGTCTGAAAGAAGAGGCATATTATTTGTTTGAGCTGTGGGAGAAGTCCCGTGAGGAGGGGAGCCCTCCGGCGAGGTGGGGTGAGTTTGCCAATGCCTTCATTGATCGTTTCTTGCCTGCTGAGACTAAGGCAGCCCATGCCGTTGAGTTCGAGAGCCTGAGGCAAGGTAGCCTGAGTGTGTGGGAATACCATATGAGATTCGCACACCTGTCCAAGTAAGCAATTTACATGTTGCCCACTATGGAGGCTAGAGTGCATCGGTTTTTGCAGGGCCTAAATCCCTTAGTAATTAATGAGGCCGCTACATCTGCCTTGAATTCTGATATGAATTATGGAAAATGGTGGCATTCGCTCATGCCACAAAGACCCGCAAATTGAGGAACAAAATGGAGCGAGAGGTTAGTAATAAGGCCCGGTCTGCGGGCAACTTTGGTGGTTCTTCTGGTGGTGGCAGGTCAACACTCAGGGGAGGGTCATCAGGGCCATCTCAATCCTGTGCTTAGTTTTTGGTTAGTGCACCGCCATCAGGGCCCGATCAGCAGCAGTGGAGCCGTTTCAGGCCCAGTCAGGACAACAGAGGCTCCTATCAGCAGGGTCGGCATGGTGATAGATTTTAGCAGCAGCAAAGGCCCCCATGCCCTAGATGTGGAAAGATGCACATAGGAATATGCTACATAGACTTACCTATATGCTACTGGTGCGGCTTGCGGGGTCACATTTAGAGGGATTCTCATTTGTCTCGCAAGGGTGCGGGCAGGGGCACGTCATAGCCAGCCAATTATGTAGCTACTACATCCGCAACACCTCCTGCAACTTGAGTCAATCCAACACCCGCAGGGCGTGGGGCATCTTGGGGTGGAGTGTAGAGTTCCAGAGGATCCGGCCATTTCTATGCTATGAGGGGTCGCCAGAATTCAGAGGCTTCTCCAAATGTTGTCACAAGTATATTGACTATCCAATCTCATGATGTGTATGCTCCTATTGATCTAGGTTCCACTTTGTCATATGTCAATCCTTATGTTGCTATGGAATTTGGGATAGAGCCGAAACATCATCATGTGTCATTCTCTATTTCTACACCGGTTGGTGAGTCTATTTTGGCCAGGCGGGTTTATAGGGATTGTGTTGTCATTTTGCGCGGTCAGGACACCATGGCTGATCTCATTGAATTGGGGATGGTCGATTTTGATGTTATAATGGGGATGGACTGGCTTTATTCATATTTTGCTAAGCTTGATTGTCAAACCAGGACCATTAGGTTCGAATTTTCAAACGAGCCAGTCATTGAGTGGAAGGTGGATGATGTGGTGCCGAAGGGTAGGTTTATTTCTTACCTTAAGGCTATAAAGATGATTAACCACGGGTGTATCATCCATTTGGTCTAGGTAACGGACACCGGCGCTGAGGCACCTACACTTGAGTTTGTGCCTGTTGTTAATGAATCTTCGGGAGTCTTTTTGGAAGAGCTCCCTGGGATCCCACCAGATAGGGAAATTGATTCTAGGATTGATGTGATGCCAGACATGCATCCTATATCTATTCCACCCTACAGAATGGCACTGCCAGAATTAAAGGAACTAAAGGAGCAACTGAAGGACTTGTTATAAAAGGGTTTCATCCGGACGAGTGTGTCGCCTTGGGGTGCACCGATCCTTTTTGTTAGGAAGAAAGATGGGTCACTGAGAATGTGTATTGGCTATCGGCAATTCAACAAGGTCACAATCAAGAATAAGTACCCACTGTGAAAGATATATGACTTGTTTGACTAATTTCAAGGTGCTAAGTACTTCTCCAAAATTGATTTATGATTCGGGTATCACCAATTGAAGATCAGGGAGCAGGATGTTCTGAAAACAACTTTTAGAACACGATATGGGCACTTTGAATTTTTGGTGATGTCTTTTGCGCTAAAAAAGCACCAGTAACTTTCATGGATCTTATGAATCGAGTCTTCAAGACTTTTCTTGACTCTTTTGTAATAGTGTTCATTGACGATATTCTTGTATATTCACGAAGTCGAGAGGACCATGTTGATCATCTCAGGGTAGTTCTGCAAACCCTATATCAACACAAGTTATATGCAAAGTTTTCAAAGTGTGAATTTTGGCTTGAATCGATCACTTTCTTGGGTCATGTTGTCTCTTGAAGGAATTAAGTTTGATCCTCAGAAAACTGCACCTGTGAAGAATTGGCCGAGGCCTACAACTCCAACAGAGATTCACAGTTTCTTAGGCTTAGCGAGGTATTACAGATAGTTTGTGGAGGGGTTTTCTACTCTTGCCTCTCCGTTGACTAAATTGACGTAGAAGGCAATTAAGTTCCAATGGTCACATGCTTGTGAAAGGAGCTTCTAGGAGTTGAAATCGAGATTGACTATGACACCAGTATTGACCCTACCAAACGATATGGATGGGTTTGTGGTTTATTATGATTCTTCGAGAATCGTACTTGGGTGTGTATTAATGCAACATGGTAAGGTTATAGCTTATGGTTCTAGGCAACTTAAGAATCATGAAAAGAACTATCCAAAACATGACTTAGAACTTACGGCGGTAGTATCTGCGTTGAAAGTTTTGCATCATTATTTATATGGGGTCCGTGTGGATATATTCACGAACCATAAGAGCCTTCAATATATTTTCAAGTAGAAAGAATTTAATCTGAGGCAAAGAAGATGGCTTTAGTTACTCAAGGACTACGACATTGATATTCTATATCATCCGGGGAAGCCTAATGTTGTGGTGGATGCTCTTAGCCGGAAATCTATGGGTAGTTTAGCACACTTGGAGCCATATCAGAGGCCATTGGCCAAGGAAGTTCACTGATTCGCTAGTTTGGGAGTTCGTTTTGCGGACTCTAGTGAAGGAGGGGTGATTGTGTGAAATAGGGCTGAATCATCACTTGTTGTGGAAGTCAAGGAGAAGAAATACAACGATCCATTGTTGGCACAACTGAAAGAGGGGATTCATAAACATAAGACCATGGCCTTTTCTCTTGGCAGGGAGGATGGTACACTAAGGTACCAAGGGCGACTATGTGTTCCAAATGTGGATGGTCTTCGGGAAAGAATTATGACCGAAGCTCACACTTCTAGGTATTCCATGCACCCAGGTTCTACAAAAATGTATCAAGATCTTAAGGAAGTCTATTGGTGGAATGATGTGAAGAGGAATGTAGCGGACTTTGTGGCGAGGTGTCCAAATTGTCAGCAAGTGAAGGTTAAACACCGAAGGCCCGGTGGGTTGGCGCAGAACATAGAAATTCCAATGTGGAAGTGGAAAATGATTAATATGAACTTTGTGGTAGGAATACCTCGTACTCCTCGTAGGTTTGACTCGATTTGGTTGATTGTGGAATGACTCACGAAATCAGCCTACTTTTTACCGGTTAAGGCTACCGATACAGTGAAACAGTATGCTAAGTTGTATATCAAAGAAATAGTCAGGTTGCATGGAACACCGGTTTCCATCATTTCTGATTGGGGGGCACAATTCATTGTCAATATTTGGAAGAAACTTCAGCAAGATTTGGGTACTCAGGTGAATCTTAGTAAAAACTTTCACCCGTAGAATGACGGACATGCATAGCGCACTATTCAGACGCCTGAGGATATGTTACGCGCTTGTATTCTAGACTTCAAAGGTAGCTGAGATGATCATTTTCCACTCATAGAATTTTCCTACAACAATAGTTATCATGCTAGCATTCAGATGGCGCCGTTCGAGGCTTTATATGGAAGGAGATGTAGATCTCCCTTTGGGTGGTTCAAGATTGGGGAAGAAGTGATGATGGGGCCAGACCTCGAACATCAGGCTACGAAAAAAGTTAAATTGATTGAGGAGCGACTGAAGACTGCTCAGAGTTTCCAGAAGTCCTATTCGGATGATCGTCGTAGGGATTTGGAGTTCAAAGAAGATGATTGGTATTCTTGAAATTTTCCCTCATGAAAGGTGTAATGCGATTTGGGTAAGAAAGGGAAATTGAGTCTGAGGTATGTCGGACCATACAGAATTATTCAGAGGATTGGTGAGGTTGCGTACAAGCATGAGCTACCACCTGAGATATCATTAGTGCACCCAGTGTTTTACGTGTCTATGTTGAAGAAAGTAGTTGGAGACTCGATACTCATTGTTTTGGTTGAGACTATTGAGGTTAATGAGGAATTGACTTATGAAGAGATTCCAGTTTCTATTATTGATCAGCAAGTCTGAAAGTTTAGAAATATTGAAATTGCCTCCGTGATAGTGTTATGGAAAAACTAACAGGTTGAAGAGGCTACTTGGGAGGCCGAGGAATAAATGAAGAAAAAAGTTTCTTTATTTGCTTGAATAGCCATGTATTTATAAAGTTGTGATCTATGAAAATTCTAAGAGCTGCTTTCTATGAATTATGTATCATTTGTACAGTTGATGTAAAGGGTGTTCCTTTTCTGGTAATATATTGCTTATGAGGCCATGGTTGGTGTTGATTTATGTTATATTGTGTTATCAGATTAAGTACATGTTGTTAGTATTGTTTCTGAGATTCTCTGACAGGTGGATAGGCCCAGTTACATGGGAGACTCTGGAGAAAATTTTGGAAATTTAGGGTAACATTCAATGCTAATGATAGAATTTGACAATTGAGTCACATTGAATGCTAATGACGGAATTTGACCCTCATTCGAGGACGAATGATCCTAAGTGGGGGAGAATGTAAGGCCCCGTAAAATTTCGCATAGGGATTAAGGTTTCGGGGTGCCGATTTAGGCTTACGTGTCTGGGCTCGACCCTACTTAGTATAAATACATGTAAAACCATTATTTTATGGACTTTTGACACATCTTAGACCTAAGTAAGCCAAGGAGGAGGTGGAGAAGAAAATGCTCAAGCATTTAATCATTCAATCCTCACTCAAGACAAAGGTTTGGATATTTTTATGTTTTTGTTTAACTTAAATATTGTTATGATAAATTACTCCATATGTTAAACATTGATACTTGTTTGTGGATAATTAACTCTAGGTTTATGTATTTAATCGTTTTGCATGTTTTAACTATTGCATCTTTATTGACTTGTTCATGTAATCGACAGAGGTAAAACTTGTGATATTGTTGCATTACATTTTATTGTTTGAAGTCATTAATTCTTCTCAGTAATTGGAACATGCTAGTTGAATTGTTGATTAAACTTAGTTAAGAAGATAATTGAGAGAGGTTCTTCTAAAAATGAATCGATTATGAATTTGTGTATATCTTCACATGCTTAAAATTGGTTCATCTTGTGAGGTTGAGACTTACTCGAGAGAGGAGTTTCTTCTAATCAAGTTAACTAATAACCAAGTGAATTCTAGAGACTCACTTGAACATTAGAAGTGAATTATCTGGAGTTAAATCCCAAACATTTATCTTGCACTTATCCAATCAACTATGTCTTCTCCCAATTGATAACTTTGTTTGCTTAATCTTGCGTTGATTGTCATTAGTCAATAGTTTAGACTCTTAGTTAATTGTAGTTTTAATCACATAAACCTTATTATTGATCATCTTGGATAGCAATCTAGCTACAAACTATGATAATATTGTTTAAATACAAACCATGTGGATATGATATTATAAATTACTATACTTGACTAGCGACCATATTTTAGTGTGTGTTTTATGCTCGTCAGAAGGCGATTTTTGGATAGATTTTCACGTGGGTGTTTGGGATAAGTGATTCCTACATAGTTTTTGTTAATTTCGAAGAAACTTTCTAAGGCTAGATTTTGAGGTTTTAATCAAGATTTTGGTATCGGATTTGAGTATTTTTTGTATGGGTGGACTCGTGGTCGAATGAGTGTTCGCATTTTGTGACTTTTATCTGATTCCAAGACGTTGGCCCGGGGGGCAACTTTTGAGGTGACTTTTTTACTTTTAATTTAAAGCTTAGTATTTTCTCATGTAATTCATTCATTTAGCTCGTGTTGATTGTATCAAATTGTTTATGGCCAAATTCGAGGTATTCAGAGGTCGTTTTGCGAGGCAAACGGTGTATTGGAGTCGATATTTGCTTGGCTCGAGGTAAGTAACAGTTCTAAATCTGGTTTTGAGGGTATGAAACCCTGTATTATGTGTTATGTGCTTGGTTCTAAGGTGATGCACATGCTAGGTCATGAGCTTGTGGGCGTGCACCGTGTAATTATGATTTAGTCGATTCNCTTCAAAGAATATTTCTAAAGCTATATTTTGAGGTTTTGATCAAGATTTTGGTATCGGATTTGAGTAATTCTTGTATGGGTGGACTCGTGGTCAAATGAGTGTTCGAATTTTGTGTCTTTTACCTGATTCCAAGACGTTGGCCCGGGGGGCAACTTTTGAGTTGACTTTTTTACTTTTAATTTAAAGCTTAGTATTTTCTCATGTAATTGATTCCTTTAGCTCGTGTTGATTGTATCAAATTGTTTATGGCCAGATTCGAGGTATTCAGAGGTTGTTTTGCGAGGCAAAAGGTGTATTGGAGTCGATATTTGCTCGGCTCGAGGTAAGTAACAATTCTAAATCTGGTTCTGAGGGTACGAAACCCTGTATTATGTGTTATGTGGTTGGTTCTGAGGTGACGCACATGCTAGGTCATGAGCTTGTGGGCGTGCACCGTGTAATTATGATTTAGTCGATTCCATGGAATTGTGTATGTATCTTATATGAACATTTCTACTGTATTCTATGTGTTAAAGCACCTGAGTTGTAATTGTATATTGTCACATCTCATATCATCGATTTGGGCTACTCAACATGAGCGTTGTGAGCCGAGGACCGGAGTGATTGATGACTGAGTGAGACAGGGGGCCTGATTGTGAAGATATTAATACTATAGCATGTGAGTTGTCGGTGCAGCACGTGAGTGCCCCATGTGGATCCAGATATTTATACTATAGTACGTGAGTTGTCCGTGCAGTAGGTGAGTTATCCATGAGGATTATAGTGCTTGGGATGAAGGAGGACCTCCGGAGTCTGTACACATCCCTAGTGAGCGCAGGTACATACTGAATGCGAGGGTGGTGAGTGACTGTTGCTCTGAGAGGGTGCACTTGATTTCATTATTGTGGAACTTAGCTACCATATATCACTATCTTAAAATTTCTTATAGATATTATATCCTGTTTTACTTGAATATGACATGAATTAACTTATTCGACTTAAATTGTCGGACTTCAAAGAATGGCTACCTTCTTATATTGAGATTTCTGCAATTGAACTATAACTATGAAGCTCGTCACTACTTTCAGTTCTTTGTTTAATCTTGTTACTCGCTGAGTTGGTTGTACTCACACTACACCATGCACTTCGTGTGCAGATCCATGTATTTCCAGACACTGTGGGTGTTGATTCTCTGCTCATTTGATCCTTTGGAGATTTCAAGGTAGCTGCCCGGCATTGCAGACCTTGTTTCTCCTTCCCTATCTTTCTATTTATTGTGTTTAGTTTCGGACTATCATAAACAATATTTGTTTTCCAGATTTATCATATTTAGATGTCGTGAATACTATGACACCCCAATGTTGGGAGTTGTCACATTATGTTTTGGGGTTTCTATCCCGTTTATGAGAAAATTTGATTATTTAAACCCGCTTAAACTCAATTTCTGTTAAAAGTGTTGGAATATTGTGGAATGTCGGCTTGCCTAGTACCACGTTAGGAGCCATCACGATAGGTTATTACTTGGGTCGTAACAAGTTGGTATCAGAGTCTAGGTTACATAGGTCTCATAAGTCATGAGTAGGTTTAGTAGTCTTGCGGATCGGTACGGAGATATTTGTACTTATCTTCGAGAGGCTATTGAACCTTTAGGAAACTTCACATTCTTGTATTATTGTCATGCGGATTTGTTGATTCCGGTAACTAAGATTATGTTATTCAATTCTCTTACAGATGCTGAGGACACGTGCTCCTGGACAAGATGGACAGCCACTAGTACCACCAGTACGACCAGTTAGGGCCACGAGAGGCTGAGGTCGTGGTAGGGGCAGAGGTGCAGCTTGTACAGTAGCTAGAGAAGCACCTGCAGACCCACCAGTCGCTCTAGCTCAGGAGCAGGTGCTAGATACAGTCAAGCCAGTAGGGCAAGCTCAGGCACCAGCTACGCCCATTGTGATTCCAGGCCTTCAGGAGGCTTTGGAACAAATTTTGACTGCGTGCACCAGCCTTATGCAGGCGATCTCAGTTCCGATCACAGTAACCACTTCTGAGGCTGGGGAAGGTGCTCTGACTCCTACCGTATGTATGCCAGAGCAGGTGATGCAAGGACTTCAAAAATCGGGGGCACTACCAGCCCAGCTGGTTGCAGTTGCTAAGGACCATGTGGTTCCTGTTATGACTGATGATGAGTAGAGGAGACTAGACAGGTTTGGGAGGTTTCAGCCTCCATCTTTCAGTGAGGTAGAGTCGGAGGATGCCCAGGGTTTCTTGGACAAGTGCCAGCAGATTCTTCATACGACAGGTATTCTATAGACTAGTGGGGTCTCGTTCACTACTTTTCAGTTTTTTGGGTTTGTCTTCAAATGGTGGGAGGCTTATGAGAGGCGCGGGCTGGTCGATGCAGCACCACTTACATGGCAGGAGTTCTCCATTCACTTCTTGGAGAAGGTTGTACCGAAGTCTCGCAGGGAGGAGCCGTGCAGGCAGTTTGAGGCTACGTCGGGGTTATACCTGTGACTCAGTACGAGATGAGGTTTTCAGAGTTGGCTGGTCATGTTGTTAAATGGGTTACCACTGATAGGGAGAGGATTAAGAGGTTCATTCATGGCCTCACATAAAGATTGCGGTTGTTTATGACTATGAAGAGGGTATCTAGTGCTACTATTGATGAGGTGGTTGACATTGATCGACAGATACAGATGGTCTATAGCCAGGAGCGTGGTGAGAGGCAGGCCAAGAGGCATCAAGGTTTGTGTGGTTTTGGTGGTGTACCTTCTGGGGACAGTCCTACCACAGTAGGGGTCATCCTTATAGGCCCGCTCAAACGACTTGTCCAGCTCATCGTGGTGCATCAGCTAGCCACGGTTCTTATAGTGCTCACTCAGGCCAATCTTTATTTAGTGCACTACCAGTGCATAGTTCTCACCATGCCTCATTCGCTCAAGTTTCTACAGGTAGTTCCTTGGGTTATCAGGAGAAGTAGTTCTCTCAGGGGTGGGGTTGTTTCAAGTGCGGGGACATGAGTCATATCAAGAGAGATTGTCCTAGATTGTTGAGTGGGGCTCAACAACAGAGTTCTCAGCTAATGGTACTAGAACCAGTAGTTACACCACCCACTCTTTCATCTTGGGGTAGGGCCCAGGTAGCTCGAGGTCGCCCTAGAGTGGGAGGCGGATCAGGTGGCGGTCAGCATCGATTCTATGTTATCCCTACAAGACCAGATGTTGTTGCTTGAGACGTAGTGATCACAAGTATTTTCTCAGTATGCCAGAGGGATGCCTCTGTATTATTTAACCCTGGTTCCACTTATTCGTATGCATAATCATATTTTACTCGTTAGCTGTATATGCCCCGTGAGTCATTGAGTGGAGAGGTTCTCTAGACTATGTTTCCAGCTTAGTGCTGATACCCCTACTATTGATTTTGTTCCGGTGGAGTGAGATTTTTGGGATGTGTTTCCTACAGACCTGTCGAGTATGCCGCCCGACATGGATATTGACTTTGGTATTAACTTGGTACCGGGCACCCAGCCCATTTATATTCCTCCGTACCGTATGGCATAAACTGAGTTGAAAGAGTTGGAGGAGCAACTTCAGGAACTTCTTGATAAGGGGTTTATTAGGCCTACTGCATCGCCTTGGGATGTACCGGTTCTGTTTGTGAAGAAGAAAGATGGTACTATGCGCATGTGCATTGATTATTGACAGTTGAACAAAGTTACAATAAAGAACAAGTATCTTTTGCCACGCATTAATGATCTATTTGACCAGCTTCAAGGAGCGAGGGTGTTATCTAAGATTGATTTAAGGTCTAGGTATCACCAGTTGAAGAATCGGGACTCGAATATCCTTAAGATAGCATTCAGGACCCATTATGGTCAGTATTAGTTCCTTGTGATGTCTTTTGGGCTGACCAACGCCCCAGCAGCATTCATGCATCTGATGAACATTGTGTTTCAGCTTTATCTTGACTCGTTTGTCAAAGTATTCATTGCTCATATCCTGTTGTACTCTTGTAGCCAGGATCAATATGCCCAGCATTTGAGGATTGTATTGGAGTTGTTGATGGAGCAGAAGCTTTATGCCAAGTTCTCCAAATGTGAATTTTGGCTTAGTTTAGTGGCGTTCATATGGCACGTGGTGTCCAGTGAGGGGATTCAGGTTGATCCAAAGAAGATAGAGGCGGTTCAGAGTTAGCCCAGACCGTCCTCAGCTACGAAGATTCGAAGCTTTCTTGGTTTGGC
>AWOL01S0040813.1:2469-19629 GCA_000715115.1 Nicotiana otophora
TTTGTTTATGATCCTACTGCTACTGAAACAACCAACTTCAATATGAGAAGTGGTAGCAATAGGGATAGTTAAGGAAGTAAAAATAGCCACGGAAGGAGTAGTGGAAGAAACAACAGGCGCGGGAAACTGACAACCAATAGGAGCAGATACTGGAAAGGAGGCAAGGGGTGCTTCATCAGAAACTAAGCCAAAGTCTTCACTATCAACCACAGGAAAACAACTGTTTTGTGGAGTCACGAGGTGCAGCAATCATCTCTTCATCAAAGCTCACCAAAGTGCCACTTTCAGGCTCATTCACGGGAACTGAATTTGGAGGAGGAGTGGCTTCATCATCTGAAACAACACATCTCGTAGCCCGAGATTTACGCACTAAAGAGCCCTCCTCTCGTTCCTCTTCACCCTCAGAACCATGAGCTCTCTCTGCTTTTCTCTTTGATGAAGAACTCAAAATCATCTCTAGAGCCATAGACAAAGAAAGTCTTGATGAAGCAATAGACGCGGCACTAACACCCTGAATGGGAAACCCTAGCAGAAGAAGAAATTAGTAAATCTCCAAATAAATATGAAAGAAAGGTAGAAAGTTAAAGGGAAGCATACCATGAGTTTTAACTTTCCAACCAAACCTATGAGAAAGGTATTTCCAAGACCTTCCTTCCATAGGAGCAACCGACAATAATTTTTCTACCCAAGCACGGAAGTCTGGTATTTCTTCAACAACTTCCATGGTTGCTAAAAAACAAAAACATAAAAAACAGCCACGAGATCGTAAGTTTCTTCTTCCTTCATAAAATAGAAGAAAGATATCTAAAAATAAAACTTACGTTCAAAGTTCCTTTTTTCTGGAAAAGGCATGTTCTCTTCACCCACTAAATTACTTGTGGGAACAGCAACAAAACGGGCATACTAGCAACGATTTTTATCATCTTCAGGGCTAACCAAAACCCTTTTACTCCTAGCCACGAGAGTAAACACCCCTGAACGAAACAACTTAGGAGAATAAAGATAAAGCAAGTGTTGAAAGGTGAAGGGTAAAGAGGCCGAATTACCCAGGTATCTTAAACATGCCACAGATCTCCATACAATAGGACCAATATGTCCTAAGCAAACGTTAAAGAAACTACAAAATTCTATGATGGCTGGGTCAATAGGTGGTCTAAAACCTAACGTAAAAAGATATGTGTAAATGAAAGAGTAACCACCTTGGAGCGAAGTAATCCTTTGGTTTGGACCAGGAACTAAAATTGGAAAATCAAATTTCCAATGGCATTCTCTTCGCACAAGAGAAATCAAACCCTCAGTAATCTGGGAAGGATAAACATCGGCACGACCATGGGAAGTCATAGAAGTAACTTGATTTCTAGTTGATTCACGATCAGTGGAGAAAGAAAATTCTGCAGGAATAATTTCGTCAACAGTTGGTTCTCGAATAGATTCACTCGAATCCCTATTTCTGGCAGAAGATCTATGAGTTGAAGAAGCCCTAGTTCTAGAAGAAGAAGGGGTAGCAATGTTGGGTTGATAAGTAGAACCACGAACAAATAAAGATCCTAAGCTACGCAACCTACCACCTCTTCTACTCCTAAAGGAGCAGTTGAAGGGGGAAGTTCATCTACAATTACTACTTTGCGAAGATCAAGGTTCGATGAAGACATGGTTGTACTGTAAAATAATATGTGCTGATGTATAAGAATGATTATGGAAGAAGAATACTGTAGATTGAAGGTTTTCATGAAAGCAAAGGCAGAAGAGGTATTTATAAGAAGAAGCAACTGTCATGTAAAGGGAGTCATCATGGAAACGTCATAATGAAACGGTCACTTCGTGACTGATGCGGCAGCAAGAAAGCCCTAAAAACCGTTGAAGAGTCGTAGACCCAATCGATAAATGCCACGTGGCACATACATTAAATGGAAGTGACATACGATGCGTTGGTACTGAAAAAGACACAATGATACAGGGGAAACGGCGGCAAAACTTTTCTGCCATAAATGTGTACCACTTCCCAAATATTCAATTGTTGAATATTTGGCAAGTGGGGGGACTATTTGTATTAGTAAAAAATAAATATTACACGTGAAATTATATGAGGATGACAGGGCAAGATACATGGATCACTAAGAAGATAACAACTGGATTGTCGCATTAAAAGATTCATGATTTACAACAGGTACGAGCAAATCACTCACAAGTCGAAAGGGTACGGTTGCTTGAGCCTAAATTACTCAGTGAAGAGACACAGGCAGGATGAATCAAGATAGTAAAGAGGGAAGATTCATGAACCTCTAATTAATGTGGAAGAGGAATCAGAACAATTACATAATCTTCATGAATAGTTACGGTTGCCAATTATAACGTTTCATTAATGTCATTAATGCTCATAATGATTCGGTCATAAAAGGGAAGAAACATTATATTTATAAATTCCTCTATAAGGAAGGGAATTTCACTTGTAAAGACACGCTCTGATTATTATTGGAATATAACTACTTTCTTGTGATTCCTATTGATTACTTTGTCATTTTTTATTCTAATTTCCTTTCTTATTTCTGAGAGTATATTAAATTTCTTGATTATCAGTAACCCGAGTACTTCTAAAAATAGGCTTTGACCGAGAATCTAATTTTTTGGTTAAACACCTACTAAAACTATTATAACCTCAAACTTTATATGCAACAAGGCAATACATTAACCAAATACTTTTAATTAATTTGAATATCTAAAATAACGAACTCTCAAACTTTGTTTGTAGTAACTACTGAAATACTGCTAAGTTATTATCAAAAATATCTGAATCTTAAGCCACCGACTGTGTCTATGAAGCCTCAACTTATAAACTGACGTACTGCTCAGGACATGAGATTGCGTGGATAGTTCTCCAAGTAAACAAATAAATAACTAAATAAAGATGACTCAAAGGAATACTCCACGAACAAAAGCGGAGCTCACCAATAGCATTGGAAGAGAGGGAAGCCCTAACCTGTAGTCTGCTCGCCTGCAAAACCGGTTCCTATGTTGTATCGTGGACCAACGTAGGTTCCCAAATGAAAACGTCAGTACCATCCATTTTACTCAGTGAGTCTTGACGACAGGGGACGAAACTTTAATAAAATATACATTACAAATAAAGATTCTGAATGTATGGAAAACATAAAGCTTCTAAGAACAATTCTAAAATAATGGCATAGTAGCAGTTTATGATATTCTAAAAGAAATTTCTTTCTTTTTCTTTCTTATAAAAAAAATATTTCACTTTATACTTCGGAAGTTTCAACTATTCTGACTTATGTCGTTCTTAGTCACCGTGTGATCGGCACAGGTTCGACCCCAACCTGATCGAATAGGCCCAATCTACGAGGTGCCACTCGCTTCATGGTTCTCAGCGCTCATGTATCATACCTTAGCCTAGCTAAGTAAATTTTCAGCAATGAGTCCCTCGGCTCGTGTGCTCCCTACTTTGGCACAAGTAGTTTCAACAAGTCAACGCCTTGGTCAGGACCCTTGGCCTGCACGATGACCCCTTCTCAGAATAGAGGATACTCCCAAAAATCTTTTCTTTCTAAAACTTCTTTTTATGACTTTTCAAGTCTAATAAATCTTTTATCGAACATCCTATACATACTCATACCGGTATCCTTACATGTAAAGCATGGCATAAGAATGAAATAAATATTAAAAAGTATTTCTAAAGATTCTTGCTTCTTCATGAATTTTCAACATGGAATTGGCATATAATAATAACACAATAATCTGAAAATTTATGCACATATATCATAATAAATCATCTAAACTTTAGCTAGAATAGTTCTAAGTTAACAAGTACTCACTCGCTCCGATTAAGTACATATTAACTCTAATAGGTAATTCATCGAACACTTTGTATGCGTATTTTTGTGAGTTAAACCACTTTAGTAAAGGGTTATATCAACTCACCTCAAAACTTCTCGAGCCAATACGTAGACCCCAGTCTAATTTATACCGTTAAACAATCGATTCTACAACAACCAGTGCATTTTAATCAATTTTAAAGTTTCACACTTAAACATGAATTTTACTATTGATACAGAGAAATAAGGGAATTAACTATTCAATTCTTACCTACTACTACTGTAGGATAATTGGCAATAGGGAATTTATATACCTGAGTTCAAGAATTAGTGATTTGTAAAGAAACCTAGAACTTCCCGTGGCATGCGTGAGTATTGAGCAGAAAGGCTTCCTCTGCTCTATTTCGAAGTGTTCTGTTTCTCTTTTTCGTATAAGGCCGGCGTTAATGAATATAATTTCCAGCCTTCTATTTGGTACGTACAAGGCTTTTCAGTCTTCATGCTTTTTAATTGAAGAAAACCCAAATAGCCATCCATCCAATTGTTTAAACTTACAATAGCCGGTAGACGTATAATATATGCATACTTTATGTATTATATGTGTATAATTATGTATATTCAATGTATAATTCATGTATATGGCTAGAAAATATAAACAATAAATATGGCCGGCTATTTGTGTAAAGATCCCTTTTAATTCTGTTTTGTTCAAGGCTTTAGGCCATTTGCCTTCCCACTTTATGGGCTTTAGGCTTGTCCCACTTTTTTTTTTAACTTAACTAATAATTAATGATACTCATTTTTAATGATTAGTAATATTAAAATTAATAATATTCCCTTGCTTGTATATCACATTATTTATAAATAGAGAAGTCACTTAAAAATAAATCATAAAGGTTTTAATCCGTAATATAAGTAAAAATTTTATGCACTCAAGGCAAAAAAAATTAAATTCTATATTTAGCGTGTCTTGAAACTTTTATAGATTTGAGAAGTGTCACAATCTTCACTCCTTAAAAACATTCGTCATCGAATGTTGCTAGGGCTTTATTCTTAAGCTAACAATTATTCCTTAAGTCCTTGAACTTCCTAAGTTTTCTTAGCACTACTCACTTCCCAAAGGCCTTAAAATTTTGGCTAACTCCCTAAATTTTCAAAACTTTCGGCAGAGTATCCTCTGTGAATTGGACTATCCAAAAAAATATCCCAGTCACCAATACCATAACTACACCAACAACAACTACATATACCTTAATAGGCCATTCATAGGNTAAACAATCGATTCTTCAACAACCAGTGCATTTTAATCAATTTTAAAGTTTCACACTTAAACATGGATTTTACTATTGATACAGAGAAATAAGGGAATTAACTATTCAATTCTTACCTACTACTACTGTAGTATAATTGACAATAGGGAATTTATATACCTGAGTTCAAGAATTAGTGATTTGTAAAGAAACCTAGAACTTCCCGTGGCATCCGTGAGTATTGAGCAGAAAGGCTTCCTCTGCTCTATTTCGAAGTGTTCTGTTTATCTTTTTCGTATAATGCCGGCGTGAATGAAAAGAAGTCCCAGCCTTCTGTTTAGTTCGTACAAGGCTTTTCAGTCTTCATGCTTTTTAATTGAAGAAACCCCAAATAGCCATCCATCCAATTGTTTAAACTTAAAATAGCCGGTAGATGTATAATATATGCATAATTTATGTATTATATGTGTATAATTATGTATATTCAATGTATAATTCATGTATATGGCTAGAAAAAGTAAACAATAAATATGGCCGGCTATTTGTGTAAAGATCCCTTTTAATTCTGTTTTGTTCAAGGCTTTAGGCCATTTGCCTTCCCAGTTTATGGGCTTTAGGCTTGTCCCACTTTTTTTTTAACTTAACTAATAATTAATGATACTCATTTTTAATAATTAGTAATATTAAAATTAATAATATTCCCTTGCTTGTATATCACATTATTTATAAATAGAGAAGTCACTTAAAAATCAATCATAAAGGTTTAAATCCGTAATATAAGTAAAGTTTTTATGCACTCAAGGCAAAAAAAATTAAATTCTATATTTAGCGTGTCTTGAAACTTTTATAGATTTGAGAAGTGTTACAATCTTCACTCCTTAAAAACATTCGTCATCGAATGTTGCTAGGGCCTTATTCTTAAGCTAACAATTATTCCTTAAGTCCTTGAACTTCCTAAGTTTTCTTAGCACTACTCACTTCCCAAAGGCCTTAAAATTTTGGCTAACTCCCTAAACTTTCAAAACTTTCGGCAGAGTATCCTCTGTGAATTGGACTATCCAAAACAATATCCCAGTCACCAATACCATAACTACACCAACAACAACTGCATATACCATAATAGGCCATTCATAGGCACCATACACAACTCATAAATTAATTACTCACACTCTGACAAGGAAGTATCACAATAACCAACCATAATCTAAAGCACAACACTCCAACAAAAGTAAATTGCTTTAATGAATTAAGTGTACTCTGACATGGTACTGGATTACTTAATAACTAAATATACTCTGACAGAAACTAAATTCAACAACAAAGTGTAATCTAGCAAGGACATAAACACATGCTAACTTGTACTTAATAAATGAAATATAAATGCCAAGCCAAACCTAGGTTCACATACCTTGTTCCTCAAATAAATAAGGATACTTCTTCCTCATATCTTCCTCGACCTCCCACGTAGCCTCTTTTGAATCATGATTACTCCACAAAACTTTTACCGATGTTATATCTTTTGTTCTAAACTTTCTTACTTGCCTATCAAAAATTTCTATATGTATCTCTTCATAAGTCAAGCTTTCTTTAATTTCTATGGTGCCGACAGGTATTATATACGACAAATCATGAATGTATTATCCAAGCATAGACACATGAAAGACAGAATGAACAAAGAAAAATTCAACGGGCAACGCTAGTTCATAAGCCATTTTCCCTTTATTTTCTATAATCTCATAAGGTCCGATAAATCTAGGACTAAGTATCCCTTTCTTACCAAACCTCATAACTCCTTTCATTGGTGAAACTTTCAAAAACACCTTGTCACCAACCATGAACTCTAGGTCACGATGTCTCTTGTCAGAATATGACTTCTGACAACTCTGAGCCGCTTTCAGTCTTTCTCTGATTAGCTGAACTTTCTCTAAGGCCGCACAAACAAACTCTGGACCGATTAACGACACCTCTGCTGGTTCAAACCAACCCACTGGAGACCTATATATTTGCCCATACAACGCTTCATAAGTAGCTATACCAATGCTGGCCTGATAGCTGTTATTGTATGAACATTCTATAAGTGGCAAGTGATCATCCCAGTTACCTCCAAAATCTATAACACATGCTCGCAGCATATCTTCGAGAGTTTGAATGGTCCTTTCTGCCTGGCCATCGGTCTGTGGATGGAAAGCGGTGCTCAAATTGACCTTGGTACCTAATCCTTTCTGAAATGCCTGCCAAAAATGCGTCATGAACTGAGGGCCTCTGTAAGATATGATTGAAACTAGTGTATCGTGCAATCAGACTATTTCTTTTATGTACAACTGCGCATACTGCTCTGCGGAATATGCCGTCTTTACTGGTAGGTAATGCGTGAACTTTGTCAGTCGGTCTACAATAACCCAAATTGAATCATGCTTACAATATGGGCGAGGCAGACCTACTACGAAATCCATATTAATCATCTCCTATTTCCACTGTGGTGTCTCTATACATTGAGCTAGGCCACCAGGCCTCTGATGCTCGGATTTGACTTGATGGAAATTCAAACATTTGGCCACATGCTCTGCTACTTGCTTCTTCATGCCTTTCCAACAATACAACTCTTTCAAGTTCATATATATATTTTGGTAGCACCTGGGTGGATAGAGTACCTTCCTAAGCCCATCTATATCAGGCACACATAACCGATCATTCAACATCAAAACTCCATCACTTCCTAGAGTGAAAGTAGTGATTTCTTTATTTCTAACTACTTCTTTTAACTTCACTATGTACGGATCTTTGTCTTGCTTAGCCTTAACATGCGCAACAAGAGAGGATTGCGCTAAGGCATACACATTTATACCTCCTTCTTCGGTCTCATCCAATATAAATCCATCATTTGCTAGTTTTCAAATTTCTCGACCCAAACTTCTCCTTTGTACTGCAAGATGGGCTAGGACACCCATTGACTTCCTACTAAGTGCATCTGCTACCACATTAGCTTTGCCCGGGTGATAAAGGATATTGATGTCATAATCCTTAAATAGCTCGAGCCACCTTCTGTGTCTCAAATTTAACTCTTTCTGCTTGAAAATGTACTGGAGGCTTTTGTGATCTGTAAATACTTCACAATGCTCTCCATATAGGGAGTGTCGCCATATCTTTAATGCAAACACCACTACTGCAAGCTCCAAGTCGTGTGTGGGGTAGTTATTCTCATGATTCTTTAACTTCCTGGAAGCATAAGCAATAACTTTTCCATATTGCATAAGAACACACCAAAGACCAACACTGTAGGCATCACAATACACTGTGAACCCACCCGAACCTGTCGGCAGGGTTAACACAGGTGCAATGGTCAACCTCTTTTTTAACTCTTGAAAACTCTGCTCACAAGTGTCTGACCACTGGAAATTAACTACTTTATGGGTCAACTTAGTTAATGCAGCTGCAAGTGAGGAGAATCCCTCTACAAACCTTCTATAGTAGCCAGCTAATCCTAAGAAACTCCCTATTTCGGTTGGCGTTGTCCTCCTTGGCCAGTTCTTGACTGCTTCTATATTTTGAGGGTCTACTTTTATGCCTTCACTAGATACCGCGTGGCCTAAGAATGCCACTGACTGCAACCAGAACTCACTTTTTGAAAACTTGGCATAAAGCTCATTCTCCTTCAAGGTCTGCAAGGCTATCCTGAGATGTTCTGTATGTTCATCCTTGCTCTTAGAGTATACCAAAATATCGTCTATAAACACGATAATAAAGGTATCAAGGAATGTCTTGAAAACTCTGTTCATGAGGTCCATGAATGCAGCTGGAGAATTTGTCAACCCGGAGGACATTACTAGGAATTCATAGTGCCCATAGCGAGTTCTAAAGGTTGTTTTAAATATATCCTCTTCTCTGATTCTCAACTGATGGTACCTCAACCTCAAGTCTATCTTTGAAAAGTACTTTGCACCATGAAGTTGATCAAATAAATCATCAATTCTTGCTAGTGGGTACTTGTTCTTAATGGTAACTTTATCTAACTGCCGATAGTCGATGCACATTCTGAGAGACCCATCTTTCTTCTTGACAAACAGGACCGGGGCACCCCACGGTGAAACACTTAGCCTGATGAAGCCCTTGTCAAGAAGGTCTTTCAATTGTTCTCTCAACTCATTAAGTTCTATTGGATCCATCCTATAAGGAGGTATAGATATGGGCTGAGTGCCTGGCATGAGATCGATGCCAAAGTCTATGATTCTTTCAGGAGGAAGTATGAGAAGGTCATCTAGGAAAACGTCTTGAAATTATCTAACAACTGGCATAGCCTGAAGATTTGGTTGTTCTGATTCTGCATTAATGATGTGAGCCAAATAGGCAAGACACCCTTTGCCGATTATTCTATGTGCCTTAAGGTAAGAAATAAACTTACCTACAAGCAATGCTGAACTACCCTTCCACTCTAAGACTTCTTCATTTTGAAATTGGAACCTGACTATCTTGGAACGACAATCTACCATGGCATAGCAGGAAGACAACCAATCTATACCCATTATCACATCGAAATCCACCATTTCTAACTCTATGAGATTGGCCTCGGTCCTGTGACCTTGGACTTAAACTATACAACCTCTATAGACTCATGTGGCTTCCTGACTCGCCAACTGAAGTAGATACTAGGAATGGCTCACTAAGTTGTTCAGGTTCTAGACCGAGGTTAATAGCAATATGGAGTCACGTACGAAAAGTTGAACCTGGATCAATTACGGCATAAGCATTATGTGAGCGGACTAGAAGTATACATGTAATAACTTCTGTAGATGCCTCTGCACTTTGACAATAAAGTGTAGAAAACAAATGGGGTTGTCCCCCTCCCTGAGTAACTCAATCTGTACCTCTACCTGCTCCATGCCCGGCCTGATTATGAGAACCACGAGCCTAAGGTGGTGCAACTGTAGTAGCTGCAGAACTAGAAGGACGAGTTGATCCCCCACTGAAATTACGTCGCAACTTTGGGCAGTTTGCCTTTATATGACCACTGTCTCTGCAATGATAGCAACCCTGAAACCCGAGCTAGCACTGACCTGAATGTTGCCGCTTATATGTACCACAAAGACCTTGTTGTTGTGAATGTTGCTCAGCATGATTCTGGTT
The DNA here is from genome assembly GCA_000715115.1 of Nicotiana otophora. Classification (NCBI taxonomy): domain Eukaryota; kingdom Viridiplantae; phylum Streptophyta; class Magnoliopsida; order Solanales; family Solanaceae; genus Nicotiana; species Nicotiana otophora. The sequence goes on from AWOL01S0040813.1 coordinate 12,665, forward strand.
ATATGAGGATGATATCCTAAAATTCTGATTCTGGCGAGACTGGTTTCCATAACTCTGAGTACGTATGAAGGAAGACCCACCACCTGACTGATGACTGGACTGAGCTGGTACTAATGACTCTTTATTGGAGGAACCCCTTCCACCTCCGCTAGATGTACCATTAAACCCACCCGCTGTCCGGGCTTTCTTGTTCTGCTCTTTTTCTTCTCTCCTTTATTATCTGTCTTTTTCTAAGTGCTTGGCGAATCCCACAACAAAGGAGAAAGTTGTCATTCCTACCGCTGCAGCTGATGTCGTATCCTTAATGTGGTAAGTCAAACTGCCAACAAACCTGCGGATCCTTGCTTTTTCTGTCTTAACCATGTGAGGAGCATGCTTAGCCAAACTTATGAATTCCATGTAGTACTCTTGTACACTTTTATTCCCTTGTTTGCGCTGCTCGAATTTTGTAGCCTTAGTTCCTTATCCTCTTGTGGTATAAAATTATCCATGAAAGCCTCTTCAAATTCTTCCCAAGTAGGAGCAACATCATCTTTATGTCTTTCATTTTCCCACATCTCAAACCAAGCACCAGCCACATCTCTAAGCTGATAGGCAACCAACTCCACAGCTTCATCATCAAATGCCTACATTGCTCGAAGGGTTTTCTTGACACCCTCCAGCTACAACATTGGATCTTTATCAACTATAGTACCACGAAACAATGGAGGACTTAGCTTTAAAAATTCATTCACTCTTGAGGACTCAGAATTGTTCTGTCTATTTGATTGAGGTGGAATCTCATCTCTTCTCTCATTCTGGTTGGCCATAAAGGCTTTAAACATCTCCATAACACTGTTGACAACATTAAACATCTGACCCACCTCTGGAGATATATATGTCTGAGTCGTAACTGTTGTTTGGGGCGGCACTGGATCCTGAGGTACTGGCTCATCATGCTCCACCCCTTCTTCATGTTCAACCCGGGGTACTTAAACTCCCTTTGTGGATTTACCCTTTCTTTTGTCAATTGAAGCCTTCTTAGTTCTACCTTGAGCCACAATAGTGGTAATAGTTTCTTGAGTAGCATCCTGAGTGTCGGTGTCAGAGTTGCGAGTACGAGCCATTTCTGTGAGTTTTGGAGAAACGAATACATTAGATAATTTCTTAGAGGTAGGCTCTACTGCATGATCTAAAGTATGAAAAAATGAGACTTTACCTAAATGCTTATAGCCTCCTACTTAATAAAACTATTATAACCTCAAACTTTATATGCAACAAGAAAATACTTTAACCAAATACTTTTAATTAATTTAAATATCTAAAATAACCAACTCCCAAACTTTGTTCGTAGTAACTACTGACATACTGCTAAGTTATTATCAAAAACATCTGAATCTTAACCCACCGACTATGTCTATGAAGCCTCTACTGATAAACTGACACACTGCTCAGGGCATGAGATTGCCTGGCTAGTTCTCCAAGTAAATAAAGAAATAACTAAATAAAGATGACTCAAAGGAATACTCCACAAACAAATACGGAGCTCACCAATAGCACTAGAAGAGAGGGAAGTCCTAACATGTAGCATGCTCGCCTGCAAAACCTAGTCCTACGTTGTACCGCAGAACAACGTAGGTTCCCAAAAGATAACGTCAGTACCATCCACTGTGCTCAGTGAGTCTTGACAATAGGGGACGAAACATCAATAAAATATACATTACAAATAAAGATTCTGAATGCATGGAAAACATAAACCTTCTAACAACAATTCTAAAATAATTGCATAGTACTCCTTCTGTTCCAGTTTATGTGAACCTTTTTCCTTTTTTATCCGTTTCAAAAATTATGACCCCTTTCTAAATTTAATAATAAATTATCCTAAACTTATAATTGCACCTTTAATGAGAAGCTTTTATAACCATACAAATATTCTGGGCCCCTTTTTGACTTGTTTAGGACCACAAATTCTAAAAGTCTTCATTTTTATTAAACTATATGCCCAGTCAAATAGGTTCACATAAATTGGAACGGAAGGAGTAGTAGTTTATGAATATTCTAAAAGAAATTCCTTACTTTTTCTATCTTATAAAAAAATACTTCACTTTATACTTCGGCAGTTCCAGCTATCCTGACTTATATCTATCTTAGTCACCGTGTGATCGGCACAAGTTTGATCACAACCTAATCGAATAGGCCCAATCCATTAGGTGCCACTCGCTTCATGGTTCTCAGCGCTCATGTATCATACCTTAGCCTGGATGAGTAAATTCTCAGCAACGAGACCCTCGGCTCGTGTGCTCCCTACTTTGGCACAAGTAGTTTCACGAAGTCAACGCCTTAGTCAGGACCCTCGGCCCGGACGATGACCCCTTCTCAGAATAGAGGATACTCCCAAAAATCTTTTCTTTCTAAAACTTCTTCTTGTCACTTTTCAAGTCAAAATCGGTTTTGGAACATCCTATATATACTCATGTTGGTATCCTTACATGTAAAGCATAGCATAAGAATGAAATAAATATTCAAAAGTATTTTTAATCATTCTTGCTTCTTCATGAATTTTCAACATGAAAATGGCATATAAGAATAACACAACAATCTGAAAATTTATGCACATATATCATAATAAATCATCTAAACTTTAGCTTGAATAATTCTAAGTTAATAAATACTAACTCGCTCCGATTAAGCACATATTAACTCTTTTAGATAATTCATCGAACATCTTGTATGCGTGCTTTTGTGAGTTAAACCACTTTAGTAAAGGGTTATATCAACTCACCTCAAAACTTCTCGAGCCAATACGTAGACCCCAGTCCAATTTATACCCGTCAAACAATCAATTCTACAGCAACCAGAGCATTTTAATCAATTTTAAAGTTTCACACTTAAACATCGATTTTACTATTGATACAGAGAAAGATGGGAATTAACTATTCAACTCTTACCTACTACTACTGTAGGATAATTAACAATAGGGAATTTATATACCTGAGTTCAAGAATTAGTGATTTGTAAAGAAACCTAGAACTTCCCGTGGCATGCATGAGTATTGCGCAACAAGGCTGCCTTTGCTACATTTCGTAGCGTTCTGTTTCTCTTTTTCGTATAAGGCTTGCGTGAATGAAAAGAAGTTTCAGCCTTCTGTTTAGTTCGTACAAGGCTTTTCAGCCTTCAGGCTTTTTAATTCTGTTTTGTTCAAGGCTTTAAGCCTTTTGCCTTCCCACTTTATGGGCTTTAGGCTTGTCCCTCTTTTTTTAAACTTAACGAATAATTAATGATAATCATTTTTAATAATTAGTAATATTAAAATTAATAATATTCCCTTGCTTGTATATCACATTATTTATAAATAGAGAAGTCATTTAAAAGGCAATCATAGGGTTTAAATTCGTAATAGAAGTACAAATTTTTGCACTCAAGGCAAAAAAAAATTAAATTCTATATTTAGCATGTCTTGAATATTTTATAGATTTGAGAAATGTTACAGATAGCATAAAAATAGTGGAGTGCATAAAATAGAAAAAAATAGAATGAATTCAGCAAAAAATGGAAGAGTGGAAGCATTAGCTTCTTTGTTCCAATTACAACAACAACATAGCCAGTATGATCCCACACCGTGGAGTCTGGGGAGGGTAGTGTATACGCAGACCTTACCCCTACTTTGTGAGGATAGAGAGGTTATTTCCAATAGACCCTCGGCTCAGGAAATCGTAAGCACCACAATAATGAAAATATAGACAAGAATTGACAGTACCAAAAAGCCATATAAACAAGCAGAATAAAAACAACAAGATAGTAAGGTGATCAACAATGAAAAAAAATAACGGTTAGTCATAAATGCGTCAATACTACTGTTATGACCACTATAGACTACCTACTCTACTACCCTAATCCTCGACTTCCATATCTTCCTGTCAAGGGTCATGTCCTCGGTCAGCTGAAGTTGCACCATGTCTTGCCTAATCACATCTCCCCTCCTCTTCTTAGGCCTACCTCTACCTCTTCATAAGCCCTCCAATGTCAACCTCTCACACCTCTTCACCTGGACGTTTGTGATCCTCCTCACATGACCAAACCACATAAGTCGCGCTTCCCGCATCTTGTCCTCAATAGGGGCCACACCCACCTTGTCGCGAATAACCTAATTCTAATTCTATCTAAACAGGTATGCTCGCACATCCATCTCAACATCCTCATCTCTGCTACCTTCATTTTCTGGACATGAGCGATCTTGACTGGCCAATACTCAGCTCCATACAACATCGTTGGTCTGACCACCACTCTGTAGAACTTACCCTTAAGTTTCGGTGGCACCTTCTTGTCACACAAAATACCGGAAGCGAGTCTCCATTTTATCCACCCCACCCAAATACAATGTGTGACATCTTCATCAATCTTCCCATCCCCCTGAATATAACATATTTTTCCATTTTGAGATTCCTTCAAAACACTAACACACTTCTATTTACTATTTTATTTTGTACATTCGCAAACTTAAAATATTTACATTCACTTAATTAAACAAGAGTATTTAAACATATATTAATAATATTCACTAATTACTTTCATATTGTTTTTTAGATTAGTGAATAAGATTCATTAGCTTGTTCATGTTTCTTTTAGCTTGATTATTGACTAAGATCTAATGGTAGGCTATAATCTCATGTTTAGTCGCTTATTACATTCCAATTTACTGCACTTTAGTTGAGTTTGAGCTTTAATCGCTAGTGTTTTGCACTAATTGTGTGTTTTATGCCTTGTAGGAGTGATTTCGAGCTATGTAGATGTTATGGAATGAATTAAAGTGATTTTGGGATTTGAAGTCTGAGTAAAAGCACAAGGAATTCATCCGGGATCGTGTTCGGGGATCAACAGATGATACTTGGGAATGAACGAAGAATCGAGCAGGCATACTGCGCAGTATCCAGTAAAATGAACATAACTTTTATCTCAGAGATCCGTTTGGGCTGCACAATATATTGTTGGAAATCGAATTCAAAGGAATACAACTTTCATGCTTTATGTTTTTTAAAATTCCCAACAAAACAGGGTAACAAGTGCACGGCCAAGTGCGCGGGCACACTTCCAGGTGCGCGGCTGCGCACGTCCAACTCCGGAAAAGTGTCCTATTTCGCGTAGGAGAAGGTATATTTGTTTTGGTCCAACCCTACTTGGTATACATGCATGAAAAATGGTATTTTGAGAGCTTTTGACATAATTTAGACCTAAGGAAGCTAAGGAGATGAGGGAGAAGCAAGAGCACAAGGATTTCACCATTCATACTCACTCAAGACAAGGGTTTGAATATTTTATATTTTCCTTTGACTCAAACTTAATTGTGATGAATTTTTCCATATCCATGAAGAATTGTTGGATTTGGTATTTTGAGAATTGTTTATGGATATTAACTCTAGTGTTTGTATATTGAATCGTTTTGGGTATTTTTATTATTGCATACATATTCATATGTTTATGTAATCGAAAGAGGCATAACTTGTGATGTTTTGCATTATCTTGTTGGTTAAATTAGTTGATTCTTATTAGTAATCAGAAGAGGATAGTTGAATTAATGCTTAGACCTAATTAGGAGGGTATTCGAAAGAGGTTTTCCTAAGATTAACCCACTACGAATTCTTGCATATCTTCACTGAGCTTAACTTAGTTTATATTGTGAGGTTGAGACTTAATCGAGAGAGGATTTTCTACTGAACGTTCGAACTAATAATAAAATGAATTCGAGAGACTCACTTGAACCATAGAGTGAAGTAACTAGAGTTAATGCTCAAACAAGTATCTTGCACCTATCCAATCAACCCTTATTTTCTCCAATTGATATCTTCTTGCTTACACTTGTTGAAGTTGTTATTATCCAATAGTTAGACTGTTAGTTAATTTTAGTTTTAATTCACACACCTCCAAATTATTGATCATCTTGAATAGCAATAAGACTAAAGCTATGAAAACACTGTTTAAATCCAATCCCTGTGGATACGATATTTTCTATACTATATTCGACTAGCGAGCCTAAGTTTATATGCCGGTTTTGCGCTCGTCAAGATCAAGATCATTTGCTACGTTCAATTTTCATTAAAGAATAAGGAAAATGCATACCCCTGACCTATAGCCAGATTTTCAACTACACACTTTACCTTTGCGGTATTTTATTATCCCCTAAACTATTTTAAAGTAGAATTATTTGCACCCTTAAAGCTTTTGTGGCAGAGTGTGTGTACTTCACTCTCCTTGGGAGAGTAAGAAGCAAGAAAAATTATTTTCCAATTTTTTTTTTTTGCTTTTTTATATTTTTAGTGAGATATATAATTCTTACTTTTTCCTTTTCTTTTTCCTTCTTCTCCTCCACTTCATCATTCCCGTAAATAAGATACAACACTCGCCGGCGACTTTTATGGCCTTCTTCTTTAACTATTTTGGTTAGTCAGCTTCATTCTCTTTCTCTCCCTCTCAAATGCACAAACCACACTTTCATAAAAAACTACTTAGATCTGGAAATGTCCATCACTGGAAAATCTTTTTTCTGTCGAAAAAATAGAGTTTTTGAAATTTCAAACTGGAAGAAGCCTTTTCTTACCCAGCAGACACACATGTACTCACTTAATTCACTATCACTCGCCTCTTAATCATAAGAGCCACCAATTTTATGCCTACACAATTACCGGTGATAGAAACCATCCAAAACGCCATTACCATAATAGTCATTTAAAGGCCTCAAGCCTAGCTTAGCAGCCGGGAAAAAAAGAGAACAGATCAGGGGCCAAAAATTAGAACATAGGGTGAAACTTTGTTGCTTAGCTTAGTGGTGACGAGGTAAATAAAAAAGAGAAAAGAGAAAGAAGAAAATAAGGGAAAGAAAAGAAAAATATATTTTAATAAAATATACACTTATCTAGGGCATGTATTTCACCTCCAAGCATAAATCTAGTTGTAGTATCTCAAGGGTGGATTTATTCTATTTTAAAATAGTT
>AWOL01S0040820.1:0-18486 GCA_000715115.1 Nicotiana otophora
CAAGATATCATCAATGAATACAACCATAAAAGAATCCAAATAAGGCTTGAACACCCGATTCATTAAACCCATAAATGTTGCTGGAGCATTTGTCAACCCAAATGACATCACTATGAACTCGTAATGCCCATACCGAGTCCGCAAAGCTATCTTAGGGACATCAGACGCCCTAATCTTCAACTGATGGTAACCAGATCTCAAATCAATCTTCAAAAGTACCTTGGCACCCTGAAGCTGATCAAATAAGTCATCAATTCTTGGCAGCGGATATTTGTTTTTGATAGTGGCCTTGTTCAACTGCCGATAATCTATACACATCCGCATCGAGCCATCTTTCTTCTTTACAAATAATAGTGGTGCACCCCAGGGCAAGACACTGGGTCTAATGAATCCCTGATCAAGCAAGGCTTGTAACTGCTCTTTCAATTCTTTCAACTCTGGCGGGGCCATACGGTATGGTGGAATAGAAATAGGCTGAGTGCCCGGAGCCAAATCAATACAGAAGTCAATATCTCTGTTGGGTGGCATCCCTGACAGATCTGCAGGAAATACTTCCGAAAATTCATGAATAACTGGTACTGAGTCCATAGAAGGGACATCCGTACTGGGATTGCGAATATAAGCAAAATAGGCTAGATACCCTTTCTCTACCATATGTCGAGCATTCATATAAGAAATAACCCTGCTGGCAGAATAGCCGAGAGTTCCTTTCCACTCTAAACGAGGTAACCGCGACATATCTAGGGTTACTGTCTTAGCATGATTGTCTAATATAGCATGATAACGAGACATCCAATCCATACACAAGATGACATCGAAATCTACCATATCAAGAAGTAGAAAATCCACACTAGTTTCAAAATTACTAATAGTAACCACACATGAACGGTAGACATGATCTACTACAACATAGTCTCCCATCGGTGTAGATACACACACAGAAGCACTCAGAGAATCACAAGGCACAACCAAATATGAAGCAAAATAGGAGGACACATAGGAATAAGTAGATCCTGGATCAAATAGAACTGAAGCATCTCTATGGCAAACTGGAATAATACTTGTGATCACAACATCAGATAACTCGGCCTCAGGCCTAGCTGGAAAGCATAAAATCGGGGCTGGGCCCCACCACTCTGAACTGCATCTCTGGGATGACCTCTAACTGGCTGGCCTCCACCTCTAACAGTCTGACTTCCACCTCTAATGGCCTGACCTCCACCTTTAATGTCCTGACCTCCACCTCTAACTACCTGGCCCCTACCTCTAGCTGGCTGAGCAGGCGGTGAAGCAACCGGTGCCGGTATGATGGCACGAGAATCTTGCCGATATCTGTTACTCGCCAATCTAGGGAAATACCTCCTGATGTGACCAATGTTCCCACACTTATAACACACATCCTGATGCCGTGGCTGCTGATGCTGAAGCTGACCCAGATGGGCCGGATAACCACTGTAGTAACTCTGGAGTGGTGGTGCACTGATAGGAGCTAAATGTGCACTGAATACCGGTTGCCCAGAGTAAGGCATAATAGGAACGTGACTCCCTGAAGCACTGGGAGATACATGAAGTGCTGAATGAAATGGTCAGGGAGGATGACCCCTACCAAAATTACCCCTGCCTCCAAACGAGGCACCACTACAACCACCAAACTGACGAGGCCTCTTATCGGACCTCTGCCTTATTTTTTGTGCAAGAACCATCTCGATCCTCTTTGCGACATTAGCAGCCGCCTGAAAAGCAATCTCACTTCCGGTCTCCTTGGCCATCTGAAGTCTGATAGGGTGAGTGAGTCCCTCAATGAACCTCCTCACTCTCTCTCCCTCCGTAGGTAGTAAAAGGAGAGCATGGTGGGCCAAATCCACAAAACGGGTCTCATACTGAGTAACAGTCATACTTCCCTGCTGTAGACGCTCAAATTGCTTGCGAAATTCCTCTCAGTGTGATAGGGAGGAACTTCTCCAGAAATATCTGAGAGAACTGTTCCTAGGTAAGTATAGGTGATCCGACTGGTCGGGTCAATATATAATCTCTCCACCACCTCTTGGCAGAACCCGTCATCTGGAATACAACAAAGTCAACTCCATTGGTCTCAACTATACCCATGTTTCGCAGCACCTCGTGGAAGCGTACAAGATAATCCTGTGGGTCCTCAGAAGGTGTACCACTGAAGTGAACTCGAAATAGCTTAGTACACTTATCCAGTCTCAATAAAGCCTCAAAAGACATGGAGGGCCTATCACCGGTCTGTGCCGCAATAACTGGCTAAACTACCATAACTGGCGGGGCTGCTGGAGCCTGATTCTGGGGAGCCATCTGCTCCGGGGCGGGAGTAGTGGGAGTTTGTGCTCCTCCCCTAGCCTGTGAGATGGCTGGTGCCACTGTAAATGTACTATTCTGGGCCACATTCTCCATAAGACTCACCAATCGGACTAGAGCGTCCTGAAGCACTGGAGTGGCTATGAATCCTTCCGGGACCTGAACTGGTTCAACTGGTACATTCCGAACTGGGACGTCCTCCTGAAGGTCTACCTGAGGTTCTACAACAGGTGCATCTTCTCGATCTATGGATTGAGCTCTACCTCGGCCTCTAGCACGACCTCGGCCTCTAGCACGACCTCGGCCTCTACCTCTACCCCTGGCCATAGTTGCCACCGGGGGTTCTGGTCTGTGTCCATCGGTAGAAGTATTATGCGTTCTCACCATCTGCGAGAGAATAAGAGTAGAATGGTTCAATCATCGATGATATAATAAAATCACACAACAGAATAAGAAAGAAGTGATATTGTTCCTAAACTTCATAGCCTCTGAGAGATAAGTACAGACGTCTCTGTACCGATCCTTCAGACCCTACTAAGCTTGCTCGAGACTCGTGAGACCTATGTAACCTAGTGCTCTGATACCAACTGTCACGACCCAAAATTCCGACCTTCGGACCGTGATGGCGCCTAACATTTCACTTGCTAGGCATGCCAACGTTAGAATAATATTAACCATTTTAAAGTACTTTTTAAATGTATTAATAACAAGGAAACAAATGCGGAAGTAAAGTTTGAAATATAGTGAAATAATCCATCAAACAACGGTGTCTAAATACCATCCCAAAATTGGCGTCACAAGTGCACGAGCTTCTAGAATAAATACAAATAAAGGTCTGAATAAAGTAAGGCTGTCTGAAAATAAACACACAGCTAAAGTGAAATAGACGTGGACCTCAGAACTGCGGACGCCATGCAGTTATACCTCAAGTCTCCTCCGAGTAGCTGAAATACGAGCAAAACTATGGCACGCCGCTGGGACCAACTCCAAAATCTGCACAAGAAGTGCAGAGTGTGGTATTAGTACAACCGACCCCATGTACTGGTAAGTGTTGAGCCTAACCTCGACGAAGTAGTGACGAGGCTAAGGCGGGTCACTTACATTGCCTGTACGCAATATTAGATACAACAACAATAATAGCAATAAATTAAGCAACTCATTTATAATAATTGAAGCCAACTTAGCACTCATAACCAATTATCATTTCCATCAATTCAGTTGCAGCGTGCAACCCGCTTTTACCATATATTCACACTCAATTCAGTTGCGGCGTGTAACCCGCTCTCACAATATATTTACATTAATCAAGTCTGTTGCGGCGTGCAACCCGATCCTCCAATATTGAGTTTTAATAAGTCTGTTGCGGCGTGCAACCCGATCCTCCAATATTGACTTTTAATAAGTCTGTTGCGGCGTGCAACTCGATCCTCCACTATATTCATTATAATCAATCATGTTGCGGCGTGCAACCCGCTCCTCCAACATTTTCATTTACCAATTCTTATAGAAGAAATTTTTCCAATAAATGTAACAATTAATAAAGAATTTCAAGACAACAAGCATACAATAATTATGATTTAATTATGAAGAAAACAATGACAAATAGCAAATTATTATGGTAATCAGGGAGAAAATAGGTAGTTTAATATTTAATATGCTAAATGTCAAATAACAATTGAGGCTCATAATTCAAATAGAATGTAACAATTAATGCAGGAATTCAAGAATTTATATTTGCAAAGAATAAGAGAGAAACAATTATTATAATAATTAATTTATGATTAAAAACCATTTATGATTTTTTAGGTAAGAAGGCAAACAATTAATCTAACGACGTATAGACACTCGTCACCTCGCCTATACGTTGTTTACATGCAATTCACATAACAAACCATTTAAGGGTTCTATTCCCTCAAGTCAAGGTTAACCCCGACACTTACCTTGCTTTGCAAATTCCAATCAATTATTTAACCATAACTTTTCCTTTTAAATTTGCCTCCGAAAGCTTCAAATCTATTCACAAACAATTCAATATATTCAATACTAATCATAGGAATTAATTCCATATGAATTTATAAATTTTTCGGATAAAAATTTGAAATTCATTAAAATATTTGGCAGTGGGACCCACGTCTCAAATCCCAGAAAAACTCACGAAATTCGAACACCCATTCCGATACGAGTTCAACCATACCAAATTTGTCCAATTCCGATATCAAATGGACCTTCAAATCTTAATTTTTCGTTTTTGGAAAGTTTTACAAAAATTCCAATTTCTTCCATCTAAATCCGAAATAAATGATGTATATAGACATGAATTTGTGAAATATAATCACTTTATAATATAGAACACTTACCCAGTTCAAAGTCGTAAACATTCCCCTTGAAATCGCCCAAATCCGAGACTTAAAACTCAAAAATGAGTAAACATGGCTAAGACTCGATTTTATGTATTTTGCCCAGCATTTTCGCATTTGCGGGATATAGTTTCGCACCTGCGGTCTCACATTTGCGAGACAAAGCTTGCATTGGCGAAGTGGGCTGCCAGGTGAGGTTCCGCATCTGCGGACAAAAAAGTCGCACCCGCGACGTCCGCTTCTGCGCAAAAGGGCCCCACACCTGCGAAGACCGCATATGCGATGGAAGTCTCGCTTCTGCAAGCTCGCACATGTGGTCAACATTCCACATGTGCGATTACGCGAGAACTAAAAATTTCAAGTTTGTTCCGATTTCGATCCGTTTCACTCTCGGGGTACTCGGGACCCCGCTCGAATATACCAACAAGTCCCGTAATATAATACGAACTGACTCGGGGTCTAAACTCACGTCAAACAACACTGAAATTACAATTCACACCCCGATTCGAACTTTGAGTTTTAAACTTTCAATATGCAAATCGCGTGCCAAAACATATTAAATGAATCCGGAATGACGTCAAATTTGGTACACAAGTCATAAATGACATAACGGAGTTGTTCAAATTTCCAGAATCGGATTCCGGTCCCGATATCAAAAAGTTAGCCCCGTGGTCAAACTTGAAATATTTAGCCTTTAAATTGCTAATTCCGTTAAATGGTCATAACTTGAGCTAGGGACCTCCAAATTAAATTTCGGGCATACGCCCAAGTCCCAAATCACGATACGGACCTATTGGAATTTTCAAAATGCTGATCCGGATTCGTTTGCTCAAAATGTTGACCAAAGTCAACTTAGTTGAGTTTTAAAGCTCTATTTCCATTTTTCACATGAAAACTTTCCGGAAAATTTTACAGACTGCGCACACAAGTCGAGAAATAATAAATGGTTCTTTTCGAGGTCTTAGAACACAGAATTACTTATTAAATTTAAAGATGAAATTTTAGGTCATCACAACGACGCTCTCACAGCCATTCAAAAAAGGAAGAAGGAAACTGAAAACGAGAACAAGACACTTCGGGATCAAATGAGAGAGCACCAAGAAAGGGTCGATAAAATACTGGGCGCTCCTAAATTGCCGAAGAGAGATGCCGGTCGGTTCGTCAAGCATCCATATAGTGATAGCGCTGCCCCACATGCCATACCAAAGACCTTTAAAATGCCGCCTTATCTGAAAATATACAATGGCACAACTGCCCCCGACGATTATGTGACTTATTACGTCACCACCGTGAAAGGAAATGTCCTCGCCAAAGAACAAGTATCCTCCATTCTGCTAAAAACATTCAGCAAAACCCTCACGGGAGGTGCATTAACCTGGTACTCACAACTGCCAGCACGTTCCATCGAAACCTTTGAGGATATGGCCGATAAGTTCATGACGACCAATGCCGGGGCCAAGAAGGTCGAGACAAGAGTGAATGACATCTTTGCTATCAAACAGTCCCCGGGAGAAGGACTGAGGGACTTCCTCGCTCGTTTTAATCGAGCAACAATGACCTTACCCAATGTATCAAAAGGAATGGCGGTAGTTGCTTTTCAAAACGGATTGAACAGAAATGGTTCAAGGGCGACAGGAAAATTATTAAGCCGACTTATGAAATATCCCCCAACGACTTGGGATGAAATACATAATGCGTATTGTCTAAAGTCCAAGAAGACGAAGACGACCTCAATGGACCGACTCGTCGACTGACCTCAGTACAAGCGAAATCTAGAAAAGATCGGAGAAGTGATATCAGAAGAGATCCAGCGACCTCACGGCCAAACCGGGAACGACATCTCCCATATGACAGAACTACCGTTGTATCCTCATCTCACCATGAAGAAGGTCCACCTCGATCAAGAATAGGGACTCACCGGAATGAGAGAGGTATGCCCCCTTTACTATCCACTCATATGTTTTGCGTGTCACCTAAAGAGATCGTCTATGCCTTGGAGAAGCTCAGACCAAAGGTAAATTGGCCACAAAAGATGAGATCGGACCAGAATACCAGAAAATCAGACGCCCTCTGCGAGTTCCACCAAGAGCGAGGACACAAAATCGAAGATTGTATCGCCCTAAGGCAGGAGGTCGTACACATGTTGCGACAGGGACACCTCAAAGAATTGCTAAGCGACCGGGGAAGGACCAACTTTGCCAGGGGACGTGAACAACATCAAGGGCCACTGAAGCCTCCCTCGCCAGCCCGCACCATCCACATGATCATCAGTGGCGGGGATGACGCTTCCATAAACAACGTGAAGTTCACCACAAAGCTCAAACGGTCGATCACCCATGAACAGTATGATGTACTCGAAGAACGTATTATATTCGATAAGTCAGATACCAACGGTTTGGCATTTCCTTACTATGACGCTCTCGTTATTACTTTACTAATTTTAGATACCGACGTGAGACGAATTATGGTAGATGATGGGAGCGGCACATGTATTATCCATCCTCGAGTACTCACACAAATGAAACTCGAGGACAAGATAGTACCACACTGCATCACACTAACAGGCTTTCACAATGCAGTTGAACGAACATCCGGCGAGATCACACTCCCTGACCTGGCGGATGGCGTCACTCTAGAGACCACATTCCATATCATGGACCAGGACACGGCATACAATGCCATAATAGGGCGACTATGGATACACACCATGAGAGCTATACCCTCCAGCTTGTACCAAGTCATTAAATTCCCAACTCCGTGGGGCATATTCAGCATACGCGGGGAGCAACGCACATCCCAAGAGTGCTACCGCATCGACATAGACTGCACGACCACCCAACAAATGAGATATAGATAGAAAGAGGCATAGCAATTAACAGGGTCGAGGTCAGTAAGCAATGACAGCAAAGACGTCATCAAAGACCCCGACTCGGTCGAGGCCGCATGATCAACCGTAGAGGACCTCGACCCTGTCCAATTAGACGGCAACGACCACAGCAAGAAAGCATAAATCGGCTGCAAACCTCAAGAACCGGGTAAGTTTCATGAATTTGTAACTGCTAACACAGACTTGTTTACTTTTAGCCATGTAGATATTCCAGGTATCCCAAAGGAGATCGCCACACATAAATTAAACGTCGATCCACTCTACCCCGGTGAAGCAAGTTTGATGACAGTTCAACTCCGCAATCAATGATGCATTGCGCGAAGAAGTATAAAATTATTGCAAAAATGGTTCTGTCGGGGAGTCGAAGTACCCCCAATGGGTCGCCAACGTGGTCATGGTAAAAAAGAAGAAGGGCAAGTGGCGGATATGTGTAGATTTCATCGACCTGAACACAGTTTGCCCCAAGGATTCATTCCCATTACCTCATATCGACCAGCTCATCGACGCAACAGCCGAGCACGAGCTACTAAGTTCCTTGGATGCCTACTCGAGCTACAACCAGATCCTTATGGACAAAGAGGACTAGGAAAAGACCACCTTCATCACCCACCAGGGGACGTACTGTTACAGGGTCATGCCTTTCGGATTGAAAATTGCGGGGGCCAACTTACCAAAGGCTGGTGACGAAGATGTTCAAAGAACAACTCGGAAAAACAATGGAGGTATACATCAACGACATGCTAGTCAAATCCAGAAGGAAAGAAAATCACATCGACCACTTAAAAGAAGCCTTTGGCATACTTAGGAAATACGGCATGAAATTGAACCCCGAAAAATGTGTATTCAGCGTGGCCTCAGGGAAATTCTTGGGTTTCCTAGTGTCCTAGCAGAGTATCGAGATCAATCCCGACCAAATCAAGTCCATCGACGGGATACCAGAGCACTTGACCACCAAAAAGCAGGTCTAGAAGCTGACTGGTCGTATCACCGCCCTTTCAAGGTTCATCTCACGATCCTCCGATAGATGCCATAAGTTCTTCGGCGTACTCAGAAAGGAAAACGGCCTCCAATGTACCTCTGAGTGCGTCCAATCCCTGAAGGAATTAAAGGTGTACTTGTCCTCGCCACCGTTTCTCTCAAAATCGGAACCAGGACAGTCCCTTCTCGTTTACCTCATCGTTTTCGAAGTAGTTGTGAGCGCAGTCTTGGTCCAAGAAAATAAAGGTACGTAATTTTTCATCTATTACATTAGCAAGTCACTAGTCGACACCGAGACCAGGTACCCCCATCTTGAAAAACTGGCTCTGGACTTAGTCAAAGCAAGCACGATATTACCTATCGACCGCAAATGACGATAAAGTTACAAGTCCTCCCCGACTTCCGTGCGCAAATAATGCCCGAAGTAGAAAAGGAAGCTGCCCACGCTTCTTCCCCAACACAAGACCTCTGGGTCCTGTACACCTACAGCGCATCTAACGCGTCGGGGTCTGGGCTGGGACACGTACTCGAAGTTCCAATAGGCGAAGTGATTCTCCAGTCTATAAGGTGCCAGGACATGACTAACAATGAGGCCGAGTACAAGGCCGTAATTGCAGGATTAAGATTAGCACTCAAATACGGGGCGAAGCGGCTAAGGTTGCGCTGCGATTCTCAGCTCGTGGTCAACCAAGTCGTAGGGACTTTTCAAATCAAGGAGCAGAGGTTACAAAAATACCAGAACGAAATCTGCAAACTACTACCCGAGTTCGACAAATGTCAGCTCGACCATATTCCCCGGACATAGAATATCGAGGCGGACGACCTCGCCAAATTAGCTGCAGCCACCAAAAACAATACAACCAGAGACCAAAATGTGGTCCACCTTCTCAACTCGTCGATAGGCCAAATCGAGGTAAGAACCATAAACCTGACTTGGGAATGGCGCAACCGTATTATTACATATTTGCAGGACGACGTACTCCCCAACGATAAAAAAGAGGCCAAGAAGCTGCGAATGCAAGCGGTCAGATATAACATCATTCACAACGACTTGTACAAAAGGACATATGGCGGCCCTCTGGCGAAATACTTAGGCCCAAATCAGAGGCGGCGCTTCCTTGAAGAAGTACCCGAAGGCCACTATGGAGCTCACTCCGACAATCGAGCTTTGATCAGGTATAGGCCAAAATCAGTCCCTACGCATTAAGGAAAGAGTCGGTCAAGCTCGCCCAGGATGCAGCAAAGTCATTGGCCGAGGTGCCGACATGAGCCGTAATCGAGACGTCGATATGAGTCGTAGTCGAAATGTCAACAAGGTCGAGGTTGAGATTGGCTATTGATGATAAGACTTATAACGGCTAATTTGTCAAGATAGGATATTAAGAGGGAATATTCTAGTGAATATACCCTTCATTTTGTACTATAAGGGTTTCCTAGGGAAAGACCACATATATATAGAAAGAAGAGACAATAGTACAGGCATGTAATATTCATTTTGATAAGAACACTTTAGAGAAGAAGATTCTTTCTCTCTTTTGAAAGAATACAAAGACTACCTTTTGATAAAAATTCTTCTTCATATTATTCCCCACATTTCTACCTCCGAAGATTGTTCATACAAATCTTGGACATATCGGTCACTCATCATTGTCAGGAGAAACATTCATTTAACCAATCAATTATTGGGTGAATCATTCTCCTTATTTACTTAAATGTCATTTATTGTTAGTTATATCTCCATCAATGTTCATGCTTTAAGAATATTCTGCACTTGTTGTCATCAACTATTTACGGGATTTGTCTCCACCTACTGTATGTTTTAGATATTAGTATCTAGAGTTATTATTATTAACTAGATTTAACCCCTTATTATATAAATTAAATAGTTTAACCGAAAATTATACTCCCTCCATTTCAATTTATGTGAACTTATTTCCTTTTTAGTCCGTACCAAAAAGAATGACAACTTTCCCTATTTGGAAATAATTTACCTTTATATAATGATTTATAACCACACAAAATATATATACCTCATTTTATACCACACGTTCAAAAGTCTTTCCTCTTTTCTTAAACTCCATATCCAATCAAATGAGTTCACATCAATTAAAATAGAGGGAGTACTATTTTTTGTCACATAGTAATCTAATATGCACAGTCATATTTGTGCAGAGACATTTCTTAATTTGACTAGTAGACTGGTTGAGATCCCACTTTTCAAGTAGCTAACCAAAAATTGAGAAAAACTGTTACTTTAAGAAACTTTCTTCAGTTTCAAATTAGATAAAATACTTTTTTTTTTAATTTGTTTTAAAATAAATAATATATTTTTAAATTTATAAAAAATTTAACTTTAAATTTTTTATTTTATCCATTTTAACCTTAACGAGAATCTTTTATAATCACATAAAAGTCATGGCCCCACAATTTTTTTTTACCCTTTAAACTTTTAAGATCACAAATTTCCAAAGTCTTCTTTTAATTTTTTAAACTCTGTGTCGCGTCAAACTATACCATCTAAATTAAAACGGGAGGAATAATGATTTTATTGAAGTTACCATTACTAACAACAACAACAACAACAACACAGTATAATCCCACTAGTGGGGTCTGGGGAGGGTAGTGTGTACGCAGACCTTACCTCTACCCTTGAATAGAGAGGCTGTTTCCAATAGACCCTCGACATCCTTCCCTCCAAGAACTCCCCACCTTGCTCTTGGGGTGACTCGAACTCACAACCTTTTGATTGGAAGTGGAGGGTGCTTACCATCAGAGCAACCCACCTTGTCGGAGTTACCATTACTGATTAATTTAAAAGGTCTGTTTGAGAAAGGTAAAGGATAGTATTGCGCTATACCATACTATCATTAGCACATAATGCAAACAAACAACATGTGAAGATGTTCCTCTTTTTTCTACAAAGTCTAAATCCCCTCTTTTCCTTTTTTTTCACATATTCATCTAACCATGAAAACAAAAACTTACACAAAAAAGCCATGAACCTTTTTATGGGAATAAACAGAGCTTCAACTTCCAAGCAAGTATTCTTAATCTGTGATTAATCACACCCACGTGGAGCAAACCCTAACCTCAAACCCGCAAGATCAAACACGACCCGGAAACCCTGCTGCTGAATATTCCCAATTATAGACAACCCGCTTGCCGTACCCGCAAATCCAAAGCAGAATCTCCCTTCACTACTCACCGGAATCAAGTAATTCGACGCTGGCAATGCCACGTCAGCATCCTTAAAATGTAACACCAACGTTGGAACCTTCACTTCGGTTTTACCCGACAAATCATAACACGTGTCGAACAATGAGTAATTCGGCGCTCTCTTCAGATTTTTAGTACCTAAGCTGAAAGCATCCCTCAGCGCCACGTAAGCGGGTCGGGTCAGCCGGGTCACTGACGTACCCGAATCAACAATGACCCCACCGTCACCGTTAGCACCGAGCTTGAACAACTCCGGTGTAATCAAAGGAACCCTAGTACCTCCGACGCTGATTCCGGTGAGCTCCACGTAGTAAAATGTGTTTAGTTTTTGGTTGGTTAAAAGAGGCGTAAAAATGGTATTTCGAGTAACTGCTGATTCGCCGAAAATGAGATAAGACGGTTTAGGAGAACCGGTGCGGTCGACTAAGCAGTATGAGAATTTATTACCGAACCGGCTACCGGCTTGACCCGGAAATGAAAGTTTCCCTTTCCCTAAACCCAACAAACCAGCAGCTCCGATGAACAAACCTTCGTTATCATGGCCGCAACCGAATGCTATGTTGCTGACACGTGTCTTTCGGAACGTTAAAGTTTCAGTTGAGAATTCGCCGACGGTGAATGAACCGTCGCCGTAGGAGACTTGGTAAAGGCATTTGTTTTTGTTGTTACAGCCGGGCGAGTCAAGCCGGCGGCACAAAGGAGAATCACAGGAGAGCCCAGTAAATGAGGATGATTTACTCGGGTCGAATACCGGGTCGGACTGATTATAACATTGTCTGCATGGCAAGCATTGGATCCAAACAACGTCGCTACCAGTGTCTAAAACCAGGTAAGCATACTTAGGTGGAGTACCAATGCCTATGCGTGTAAAGTACTCGCCGCTACCCTGAGCAAGACCAGAGATGACGGAGCTGCTGAAGTCTTTAACGGTGGCATTAGCGTTAGCAGCCGCTTCAGCGAGTTTAGAGAGGAGTTCGGCTCTAACGGCGTCACGTTGAAGACGGAGTTTGAATAATGCATGTGGTGTGGTGTTGAATAAGGATGTATAAGGAGTGATTAAGTCTACGTGGTGTAATTGTACAGCAAGGGTATTTTGGGAATTTAGGGGTTGAAAGTCGTAGGAATCTTGGGTGGCCCATGAGAGGGATTGAGGTTCAGGGAGAGAGCGTAGGGTAAGTGTTTGATATTGAAGAGAAACAGATGATACAGAAATGGAAAGGGTGAACAAAGTGAAGAGAAATGGAATTGAAATGAGTTTCCCTTCCATTGTAGAGAGAGGGATGAAATGAAAAAGTGGGTAGAGAAAAGAGAGAGTGAGAGTAAGAGAGGTGAACATTGGGAGTATAAATAGGTGATAGAGTCGTTTTGTGTCTGTGTGTGAACTTTTGACCTTAAAGAAAGGGTGCTGGAAATATTGAACGACTGATGGCACTATGTTCCATGCAGGGAAAGGACCACATCGATCCCCTACAGCAGCCACCTACTCACCCTTTTCACTTTTTGTTCTATACATATATATATATATATATNTCCAACACTTCCCTCCCATGAACAAGGTAATGTTTTTGGAGAAATTTAAGTTGATTACTACTCCTAAACACCTATATTAACAAGGAGTAATCTTGAAGATCCATAGATTTCGATTTAAATATCCAAATTGGTCAAGAACCCTTCAAGTTGGGATTTTCAAAAGTCTCACTACAAGAGGTATGCCCGCCATCTCTAACTAATCTATGGTGATTATTTATGTATGAAATATGTGTTATAATATATGGTATGGTGGTTGGAAGTCATAAGTTCCCAATTTAAATACATAACCATTGTAGAGATTGAAAGGTGATTATATGACGGAATTTTGTTGGTTGGGTGTGGATGGATGGTCATGTATGTGATGTTGGAAGTTAAGAATTGTTTAAGAATAATGGTGGGATAAATTATTGGTAAATGGTAGTAGTTTGATGAACTAATTATATGGTTAAGAGATGTAGAGATTCATGCCTGATAGGTGTTTGATAAAGTGCCTAAATGGCCTAAATTATGGAATTTATTACTAATATTGGTCCCATTGGATATTGTTATTGTAGACTGAAGTTTCTTAGTGTAGTGGATCGTTGTAGTATTATTAAGGGGCAAATTTCAGGAATGTTGGCTAAACTACTGTCTTAAAATTGAATTTCATGATGTTCACGTAAGTTTCAAGCATGATTGGCTTATAAACATAACTATTCCGAATGAGCCTTATGTCGAAAGATATATGTTCAATGTACGGGTTGTGTATTAAAATGTTATGGCTTTGAGTCATGTTCCAAATGAAAGCTAGCATGCCAAATTGTGTGAGAATAACTCGATAATCTTAAGACTCTTAATTGCTCATATGTGTTACCCAAAGTCTTGATTGAAAATGCCTTGTTATTGATAGTCTATAAATATGCTCGAAAGTGAAAAAAATGAGTTGAAGATATAAAGTGTGGCAACCGTGGCAGGAATGAAAGTTATACTTGTGGCTAGAGGTGCCAATGAAATGAGATGATGTGAGAAATATTATGAAATGAGCCTTGATTCAACTGTTCCAAAATTACTTCAAAAGTAGATTTGTCCTCAAGTCATGCTTCAATGTGGCTGTTTTAACTAATGCTATGCTTTATGATTACTTTCAATGTGTTTTGCATTCTTACATATTCGAGAGTGGAAAATATGTATTTCCTTTTTGGGGAAAAGTATTTCATGAATAAATGATGTGTTACACGTTTATGATTTTAACTTGTGCTTCGATTGTATATCATTTTACTCCATTTCTTGTAAAGAAATCCATTGTGTTGAAAGTCTTCATTACTAATGAACCTAAAGTTGTGATTTTTAGGATATTCTAATTGTTGATATTTATGATGAAGATCCATGAAACTAAAGAAATGAAAGGGTGGAATATGAAATACGGCCACCGTGACATTAATGATGAATAATATTTATGGCCAAGAGAGCCAATGAAATAATGATGTTGTAAGTGGTTGAAAATACCAATGAGGCTATATACGGTACGAAAAGTTATGAGGTAAATGCATTTGTATTGATGTTTCCTTTGTATGCAAATCAAAAAACTTTTGGGAGTATCGATAGTCACCGAAGAAGGGTAGGTTGAAATAACCTAACCCTGAAACTACACGTGTCGATGTAGGAGTGGATTGTGATTATTCCCCTTATTTGGGATGAGATTGATATGACAAAATTAGTCCCCTTATTTGGGATGAAGTTGATGTGATAAAATTATTCAGCTTTATTGGGATGAGATGATTGATAGAAAAGATGATGTCGATCGACACAACATTGTGGTGAGATGGCCTAGCCGATCGGGTCGTGAATAGACCCCTTGCCGCACACATGGTGGTGATTGTGCTGGAAATTATAATTGAAATTACTATTGTGGTTATTGTTGCTCTGATGGTAAGCACCCTCCACTTCCAACCAAGAGGTTGTGAGTTCGAGTCACCCAAGAGCAAGGTGGGGAGTTCTTGACGGGAAGGATGCCGGGGGTCATTTGGAAACAGCCTCTCTACCCCAGGGTAGGGGTAAGGTCTGCGTACACACTACCCTCCCCAGACCCCACTAGTGGGATTATACTGGGTTGTTATTGTTGTTGTTATTGTGGTTGATGTCTCGGATGGGACGGTCTAGCCGATGGGGTCGTGATCGGACTCCATGCTAAAAGTATAGTGGTATTGGTATTGTAAACAGTGATATTGTAAACAGTGGTATATCAATGCTAAAGATCTCCCAACCAAAAATAATATTATAGTCATATTTTGATTATCATCTTCATAGTATTATCTTCATATTTTGGAAATTAGTATGTTTTAACTTGGCATTTGTATATCATTGATTGTTGATTGTTGTTATCATGATTTCCCCTTTCTTACATTGGCATTCTATTTTGAAAGAGGACAGTAAGCTTTACATACTAGTACTATTCCATATGTACTGTTACGCGGCACCTTCTTGAGATTCTTTGGAAGGGCGACGTAAGGCTAAGCAGTTGTTGTTAGTATGATTGCAATCCACAAACTGAGGTCCCCTCCGTATGCGAGACTAGATTGTCAGTGTTGTACGGGAAAACCAATGTCATGAGCAATTGAGAGAGCAGATAATAGAATTGAAAATGAAAGAAAGTTTGATTGCATTAATGAAAGCTATTACATAAAAGCAACATGGTGTCGAGGGGGAGAAATACCAAAACAGAGAATTGTTTGCTTGCTAGAAAGTTTGATTGCTTGATCCCCCTTAATAATGCTTAAAACAATAAACCAAAGTTACATAACATGACCTAAATAAGCTGTAGAAACACACTTAAAGAAAATGCAATAAAACTACTCTATATTTACAATAAAAAGGACTTAGTCTTCTACAAGGTAGGAACAAGTATGTTGGCAGCAACTTTGTCTTTAGCATCAGAGTCTGCGTGCGCGACATTGTCTATGCGTGCAGCACTGTTGGCATCTACCTGTGGCTGGGCGCTGGCGATGGCTTGCGGTGGGGCGACAGAGGCACATGTGCGCTTGTCACTTGGCGTTGCCGAGACCACGGGGCTGAGCATGGCGTTGGGCGTTGGGAGGCTTGCCAGGACGCCACGGGGCGCGTCTAAGGGGTCATGGGGCATAGATGGAAAGCCGNATGATGTCGATCGACACAACATTGTGGTGAGATGGCCTAGCCGATCGGGTCGTGAATAGACCCCTTGCCGCACACATGGTGGTGATTGTGCTGGAAATTATAATTGAAATTACTATTGTGGTTATTGTTGCTCTGATGGTAAGCACCCTCCACTTCCAACCAAGAGGTTGTGAGTTCGAGTCACCCAAGAGCAAGGTGGGGAGTTCTTGACGGGAAGGATGCCGGGGGTCATTTGGAAACAGCCTCTCTACCCCAGGGTAGGGGTAAGGTCTGCGTACACACTACCCTCCCCAGACCCCACTAGTGGGATTATACTGGGTTGTTATTGTTGTTGTTATTGTGGTTGATGTCTCGGATGGGACGGTCTAGCCGATGGGGTCGTGATCGGACTCCATGCTAAAAGTATAGTGGTATTGGTATTGTAAACAGTGATATTGTAAACAGTGGTATATCAATGCTAAAGATCTCCCAACCAAAAATAATATTATAGTCATATTTTGATTATCATCTTCATAGTATTATCTTCATATTTTGGAAATTAGTATGTTTTAACTTGGCATTTGTATATCATTGATTGTTGATTGTTGTTATCATGATTTCCCCTTTCTTACATTGGCATTCTATTTTGAAAGAGGACAGTAAGCTTTACATACTAGTACTATTCCATATGTACTGTTACGCGGCACCTTCTTGAGATTCTTTGGAAGGGCGACGTAAGGCTAAGCAGTTGTTGTTAGTATGATTGCAATCCACAAACTGAGGTCCCCTCCGTATGCGAGACNGTTGTATATATACAAAAAATTTATAAAGGATAGTTTAAGATTTAATATATAGTTATAAAAAATAATTTTGACCTATACATATAATATTATACTTTATATACTCAATATAAATTAAGGGTGTTCTACTAGTAGGGGAGGATCGGAAAGGACGTACCTCTGATGTATCAGTTATCGTGCCACAGTGAATTTGGAAAGTTGAGAAAGATGCCAATGTGTGTGGATTTTTGCTGATGGATTTTCAATGTCTTGATAGTTGGTGACCGAAGAGCATCTGTTATGTGACTGTCTGGTCACATATGGTATGCTGTCTTTACTCTTTAATGTCCAGACATGATGAAAGGGTGTTAGAAAAATTGGTTAATTGGTTGTTTGATAGCTCGTGATTCTGACCTTCTGCTTAATTTATGAGCTTTGTTAGTTAGAGTTGTTTGACTTAAAACCACAAATGTCATCACATAATATTATCATGTCTGCTTTTCTTTGAGCTAATGAGCTTTACTTATTGGATGTAACTAAGTTATATAAATTAATAATGTAAAAATCTTAAATTATTCGTGTAATTTAATATGCTGCACTAGCGGAATTTTGATATATAGATAAGCTATCCAAGAATTTTGATAATCACTGGCATTTCTTAAATATTGACATTGATCAGGAGCACAACCTTTTAAAGGTTAACAACCTGACTTGATCAATCTACACTTTCTATTCTCTCAAATTGAAGTTAAAGATGCACAATCTGCTTCAATTATTTCGTTCTGCTCACTGTTATAGCTATTCAGTCCACATTAGGCACTGCCTAGAAACAATTGTATACACTACTTTTGATATATTCACCCATCGCATGAACGACCGTGGAGAAAATGACAGCAATGAAAACAAACTTTCCTCTCTAATTATAAAATAAATCTTTAGCAAAATAAGTAATATTTACATAAGAAACTCTACCATCTAGGACCAAATGTACTTAATCTAATATCACATTAACCATATAAAAAGAAATCTAAAAAAATAGAGAGTAAACGCCAAACATTTAAACCAGGAAAAGGGATTAGAGGGGTTTGAACACTTGCACAGAGACTAAAGAAAACGGATGAAGAGGAAAATGAAGTGGAGAATTTTTAAGTATTTTGGTAGTGTGGAGTTTTTTTAATAGGTAGCAAAATTTTTGAAAAGCTATTTTCTCTCTCTTTAAAATTAAAAAAGAAATATATATATATATTGTTACAAAATAAAGACAGTAAAGTAAAGACAAGTATAGAGAGAAACTGATGTATTATTCAAA
>AWOL01S0040829.1:0-11499 GCA_000715115.1 Nicotiana otophora
TAGTTGTTCATGAATCTGATGATGTCAATTCTGCTATAGCGGAGGTTTAGATAGCACTATTTATGGCAACCATATTTTAACCATTTATATATATACAGGAGCGACTTTTCAATTTTTTCCAGTGCAAGTTGCCTTTTTCTCTTCCAGTATAAGTTACTTGACTTCCTTTGTTGTGGTAGTGAAGTTTTGATTATTTATGTTGTTGAAATTTGTCCTTCAATACTCTTGGTTTTAATGGAGAAGTTAAGAGTCAATCACAAAGTAATAAATCAATAAATTAGGTGAGTGGAGCAAAAGTTTTATAGAAATTGAGCTCATGACCGCAAATTTTCTCCCTTAAACACTTTGTTCTTGTTTGATGAAACTTAACCTTCTTACTGGAAATGGTCTTTTAAAGAGAATGGTACTGTGATTTTCACGAGCTCAATTCACAATAAATTGCAGATATTAAAAATGCCAACAGCTTAATTACAGTCAATTGATTTCTCGCACTTCTTATCTCCCAATACTCTTTCAGGACTATATTGTAGAGTTGAACTTTTGGTAGCGGAATAGGTGATTTTATTCAACCTTGTAATTAATTAGTCCATGACCAATACCCCTTTGATCTAACTAATGTCTAACTGAAACATACTTAAGTTAAATATCGATGATCAAAATGAAAATTGTGCACAAGTAAATTCACTTAATCAAGTTCAAAGTTGCTCTCTCGAAAGCTTGGCAGGAATCTGTTACAAACTTGCAGCTGCTTGCACTGGTGGTGTTGGGATTTCCTAATATTCCAGGTTGATCAAGAGAAGAAAAGAATGCAAGGCATTGCAGATGTAAAAGAGATTAGGAAGAAACATAATGATCATAAGCCTGAATGTGCATACATTTCCTCGTCTTATCGTTTTCCTTCTCCTTCTCTCTTGCCGAGTCCGGAACTAAAATGTGGTTCTTTTGGACTCAAACGACCGAAATGTGTGGAAAAAAGAGATGGTAACCAAAATATGTATAACGCCCTTTAACGGCCGTTTGCCCGTTAAGGTATAACACCCTTTAAAAGGGCGTTATACTTGAATTTGAAAAGACGAGCAAATATAGCGTCGTTTATTAAGACGCTATACATATTTTGTGGGCCCACAAATAATTCTTCTGGGCTTAACTGGCATAACAATAATTCAACTGGGTATAGCGCCCTTATTTAAGGCGCTATACCTAAAACAATTGTACCCGGACTGGGTTTTTGCCCAATTTAAGGAGGTTAAGAATTTTTTAAAAATCCATTCATAAATATTCTCAAGTCTTCTGAAATATTTCTTCGTTAAGTTGTTTTGCATTTTGTCATAATGTCTGAAAAGCGAAAAGTAAGGGTTTCATTATTTGGGATGGGGGATGGGGGGATGGGGGGGAGATTGTGGTGGCGAATAACTCAGTAACCTATAATTTATCTCCACAATGTCATGTTAAGTTGCCACTTACAATAGAGTACGATAAATTGGTATCGTTGTTATGTAAAAAAATGAGTGTGAGTAAACGTTTGGTGAATCTTAAAGTAACCGGAAGATATCCGTATTCTGTCACTCCGCAAGGGGTTGCTTGTTATGCTGAGTTTAACATTGAGGACGATGAAACTCTGAGAGATTTTTTGAGGACTTCGGATAAATACCGGGAATTTCTTGTGATAAAAATACTGAAAATGTACGTCAAGGTTGAAGACGTTCGCGATAATGAGGTTGCACAAAGCATGGATATCCCTCAGTCATCCGGTGGTTATTTTAGAGCAGTTTTAGCCGAACAGGTTCCGGCTGAAAGAGTTTGGCCTGATCTAAACTTATCTCCACGGGTGAATGAGGAGCGAGGAAATAATTTCTCTCCTAGTTTACATAATCCACAAGCGAGTGGTAAACTTCAATTTTTTTTTTGTTACGGTGTTTATTTTTGCTGTATTGAATTTTTATTAACACTCATATATTCCACAGGGGGTACCGGCCATATATGAATTTTACAAGTTATGAACCAACGCTCAGTTGGAATATGCCTAATTCTGGTATGTTGGATCATGGTGGTCCATCCGGGAGTCATCACCAACATGATAATATCCATCATGGGATGTCAACACATTACGAGTTGTAAGTGAAGTGATATAGCTATATGTAAGATATTTATCAATTTGAGTAACTCATTATTTTGTTGGTTGTGCAATGAAAACGAGCATCCTGAAGGTCTTGTCATTACTCAATTGCCCGAAGACGAAATATTTAATCGGGATCTGGCAGATGCACAAAGTCAGGAGGAGAATAGTGATTATGACAACAATGCCGATGAGTCTGGAGATGACACACCCTTCCATGATGAGGGTGATAATGAGGAGGAAGAGAATGCTCGACCTGATTTGACAAGGGAGCATGCTCCACCCCCGTTAGACCAAGAGTGTACGAGTCCCACGTGCTGTTTCATTCAAGGGAGATTCCCTGCCTTGATCATTTGCCAAGTATGCCGGATGTGAATACCCTCATAAGGGATATTGACGAAATTTGGACAGCAATGCGGGATGAATCTAGAGCAACGGTGCTGTCAAAGGGCATTCTTTTTCCCGATAAAGCGCACCTAACCAGGGCGGTGCTAATGTACATCGTAAAAGAGTGTCATGAGATCACGATACGCGAGTCATCTCCTGATGTATACAAGGTAGTCTGCCGTAGATGGTTTACGGGTTGTAATTGGATGCTTCGTGCGAGGAAGAAGAAAACAAATATGTGGGTTGTGGGTAAATACATTAGCTCCCACAATTGTGAAATGGACACATTCAGTGAGAATCATTTTAACTTGAATGCTGACTTGATTTCTCTTGTCTTGATTCCACACATTGAAGCGTCCATAAGGTACAAGATCAAAGAGTGTATAATATCCGTTCACCAGGAATATGGATGCACCATTACCAAAAGAAAGGCATTTCTCGGGCCAAACGTGCGCTTGAAATTGTTTATGATAACTAGGATAAGTCCTTTGCATCTCTACCCAGGTACATAGCTGCATTGCAACACTTTAACCCCGGGACTGTTGTTGAATGGAAATTTGAGCGGAGTCCGAGAATACCAGAACATATATTCAAATATGTGTTATGAGCATTTAAACAAGCAATTGATGGTTTTCTGCATTGCCGGCCGGTAATATCCATAGATGACACTCATGTCTATGGAAAGTATGATATTAAGTTGTTGATCGTCGTTGGAGTAGGTGCTAATGGAAGTATATTTTCCTTAGCTTTTGCTATTTGTGCCAATGAAAGCCAAGAGACGTGGACACTATTTTTGAACCACTTTAAAGAGCACGTTATCAAACAACGTTCAGGCATTTGTCTAATATCTTATCGGCATGGTGGTATTTTAAGTTTTGTACAGAATTTGCGTGTATGACAGAAACCGTATGCCTACCGCCATTACTTTGTGAGGCACGTGAAGGCCAATTTCCAGAAGGCATATCCCAACAAGGATTTGCATGATTTAATGTGGATGGCTACAATAGATCACCAAGAGTGTAAATTCAGGAGGCGCATGGAATCTATAAGGCAGGAAGACGGGGGAGCCTATCGTTGGTTGATGCGACATGAGCTTGACAAGTGGACTTTGCATGCGGATGGTGGCAAAAGATGGGAAATTCTGACTACAAATATGTCAGAGTCTTTCAACGGGTTATTGAAATCTGCACGTGGATTGCCTGTCACTGCCATGGTGGATGTCATTCAAGCAGATGGCGGAGAAGTTTGTTGAAAGGGCTAGGGGTGCATCGTCATTGATAGAAAGAGGTGTTGAATTTATGCCAATACCAGTGAAAAGATTTGAGAAATACAGGCGGCGAGCACATTGGCATTCATATTTACAGTATTGCAACGAGCAAAATATTTTTGAAGTTCGCACAGCTATCCATCAAAACTGGGGGAATAATATACACACCGTAAATGAAGCCAGAAGGTTATGCTCTTGTGGGAAATGGTCCATCTACCACATGCCATCAAGTGCTTTCAACATACAGGTTTAGGGCCAACCAACTATGTTGATAAAGAATATAGTGTTGCTGCATACTTAAACACCTATAGTGGGCAGTTGAAGCCAGTGGGTGCTGAGCATTATTGGCCGCCGAAACCATTTAAAATGGTGTGTAACAAGCACTATGTACGTCAACGACAAGTGCAAAAAAGAACGCATATACGGAACCAAATGGATGTTGGTGATACTATTTATGCGCGCAAATGTGGCATATGCTCGCAAATAGGACACAACCGTCGTAAATGTCCTTCAGCTCGTTTGGGTGGCGGTGGTAATCCAGCTCCTGGTGGAAGTTCATCTAATGTGCCCAACTATCAAGGATACACGTAGTGTTTTGTTTCCGTAATGTAGCTATAATAAGTGTATGTACTTGTTTATCTTACAGAATGTATGAAATAAAATTATGTTTCCATTGTTGTTAAATTTTATTGATATTTAACATTAATACTTCAGTACAACAATCTAACATAAACCCATTTAAAAAAAAATAATTGTCTTGTCGACCTGAAAAAACGGATCGCCTGAAAAAGCTATCTTCTGGAAAAGCTGTATTGTACCCGAAAGAAACTTTAACACGCGAAGCATAGCGCGGCGAAATATTATGTTATGTGGGCACTACATTTTACTACGCTAAAGGGCACTACATTTTACTACGCTAAAAGTGCACTACATTACAAATACAAGCACTACATTAAGCCACAAGATACCAGTAGAGGGAACTAAAGTAACAATTTATCTATTTTACTAGTCTTTAAGCAAATAAATAATCTAAACCAGATAAAAGTAACAAATAAATTTAATCACAAAACATTCACAAAAATACATATACCACAGTAAAAAGTAACTAATTAACATTTTTTTAACAAATAATAATTTCTCTATTTTTACTAATTTTTTAAGCACACTAATATCATAATCCGGATAAAAATAACAAATTAGTTAAATCGCAAAACAATCACAAAACACATTAAAAACAACTAATATGCATTTTTTATGAGTTTTAACAAAAACTAAGTCAGAATACCTCGATTTAAAGTTTTTGGAAAGTTGAAGATTTGGTGATTAGGAGCCGAAACGAGCAACCCACAACGAGATAACGCCTTAGCTAGGATGTGAGACCGAGAATCTTAAACGGCGCTATACTTGCCCGTCTTTTCAAATTCAAGTATAACGCCCTTTTAAAGGGCACTATACCTTAACGGACAAACGACCGTTAAGGGCGCTTATTTTGGTCACTATGTTTTTTTTCCACACATTTCGGTCGTCTGAGTCCAAAAGATAGTGCCTTAATAAACGGCGCTATACTTGCCCGTCTTTTCAAATTCAAGTATACCTTAACGGGAAAATAACCGTTAAGGTATAGCACCCTTTAAAAGGGCGTTATACATATTTTGGTCACTATATTGTTTTTCCATACATTTCGGTCGTTTGAGTCCAAAAGAACCACATTTTGGTTCCAGACTCCTCTCTTGCTATACATTTTTGCCTTCAGGTACACATAATCACAAGAAGAAAAGGAAAAAGGAGGTAACAAAATGAAGCAAGTGAGATAATGAGCAATGATTTGGGGTAGAAAAGAATACACATGGAAAAAGATGATCTCCTGTATGCAACTGTGAAAGTTGTCAAAGTGACAATAGTAAAGCTTCTACCCAGGCTTCTGAAAAATCCCAGAAAATACTTAAACAAGTTTAAGGATTAATTTCTTCATTCTTCATTTTTCTATTGTTCCATTGGTCATTTCATCTGAAGAATCTTCTGCATCATAGTTCTTGCCAAAGCCAAGTTCTGACATGTCTTGCTTTGCCATCAGGTTCCTGCAAAATGCTCATAAAATAAACATTCTCTTACTGCCTAAATTCCTATGCAGGATGATAATAGCTGTAAACGTAGAGGAAAAGATAAACTTCTTTTTCCCACAAGAGCAAAAGATAACTAATACTTATAAGGAAATAACAAAGACACACTTGATGATACAATTTCACCAAAAAAGCATTACTGTGCATTTACTTACTACGAATGCCAATATATTGTAGGAACTGAAGTTCTATTTAGACACGTGTATGAATTTCCCTTTCAAGAAAAGATGCGGAGCTCTGCTGAGATTTTGAAAATAAAAAATAAAAAAAAGAAAGAAACATAATATACAGGAAAAAAGAAAAATTGAGAAAGAACAAAAGTTTCTTTCCCAAATTCATAAATGCAGGAAATAAGTTTGCCTTTATGCGATCTCTTTTCATTCTGCTTGGGAAATTATCCTATTACTCTATAGCACGTTGTTTGGGTCCACACAGAGGTGAAATTAGGTGAGAAAGAGAATTGAATCGATTTGAAGATACGGAACACTTTTGCTCCTGTTCCTAATCCTAGATAGTTTCATACGTTCTGTATATAACTAATAGATCTAAGATCAAATGAATTATCCTTTTTTGTGTCTGTATTTCCCTAGTCAAAGAAGAGAGTTAAACCCTTTGTTTCTACTTTTCTTTTATAAGGTAATGTATAATGTAGTGTGCTAAGAAAATGCTGGAAGAGAAATACAAGCAAAAGCTGCAAAACATTACAAAGAGTGTAATGCAAAAAGAAAATCAAGCATGGCTTCAGGATCTAATACATTTGCCATAGGCATATTGCGCCAAAAGTTAAGCAAGAATATAAAATTCTGTTTGAGCTCAAGTATATTGCCAATCTTGTCTTCAAAAATTCTAGCATTCCTTTCCGTCAATATTCTGGATTGTCTTCAAAAACCCTTTGCTTCTACCTTCTGCATTTTTTCTAAATACTAGGATGTTTTAGGCTTTTCTAGGAACAATTGGTGCTGGTATACATTAATTACCATCCAGAATATACCAAAAGTTGGCAAAACTGATACTCATGCAAAAGGTAACTGGTCTGTTTACCCTCTCTCTAATATGCAGGGATTACTTACAAGACATAAAAATCAAGCAACAATACTGCATTTGTTCATCCACTTAGGTACACATGCATTCTTGAGATATTTGATGGAACATGCGGGGAAAACCAAAATAAATTATGAATTTGCACCAATAGGTAACATTCGATAGAAAGATGTGACCTGACTTCAAGTAATCTGTCATCATCCTCCACAAGGGGCATAATCCCTTTTTTTGGATAAGGACAAGAGGCATAATAATACTAATCAATTGAAGAGATCAAATCAACATTGGTAATTGATCATTAGGTAATCTTTATAATTTTGAACATATTGAAATGTAGAGAATGACATCAATTAAGATTTATGTCTAAAAGTAATAATAGACAAGCTTTGTCCAGAACTCTCATTCTAGGAAGTTGTATGAACTCATGAACAAAGTAAGCCGCTCAACACTGCAGTGGCAAGAAGATGAGCACTTTGTTGACTATAGGAAGCTACATCTTAAATATAGTTCACATGCTATAAACTAAACAGTGAAAGTTTTGTCCAAATCATACCAATGAACTTACTTCTCCATACGGCACTCCAGGTACTTCTTAGAGAGGTGTCGACAATTGTCAGATTTATGCCCAGAGGATTTAAGACAATTGAGGTACTCTTTCTTCTCCTGAAATAGACCAATAGAAATACGTAAGTAAGAAGAAAGAATGAACCTTGCAAATGATAAATATGCTCCATCAACAACCATCCGTTATAGTTTTATCTTAAAAGAAGAATAGGAGAAAAAGGAAACACCAAAACCAACAAACTATGAGATCTGTGAAAGGAATATACCAGGTCACATAAATGCATATGGTCCAATGGAAAAACTCCTTTTTCAGGCGGCACTGGTCTCAGTCCTCTATTTCCACCAAATGCTCCCCCTTCAAACAAACAACCGTAGTATAACAAGAAATAGAAATAGGTAACCCAGAAACAGAGAAGATAATTTAGAGAGAGGACGCAGAAAAAGGATGAAAGCACATTAACTGTTAGTTTTATCAAGGATAATTTAATTATCCATGATTCTGTAAATAGCATGTAAGAGTAAAGCCTTTTCACTCTGTCACAAAGTACAAAGATCCCCCAATTACATAAAAACAAACACTGAGCGCGGAAACAATTATCAAATAAACGAAGTACAAATAAGAATACTTAATGCTGATACCTATGAACCCAAGCCATTAATTGTCAAGTTCCAAGCTATATTCTTATGGAATGGGAGAGACACTAAAATTAACCTTTGTGCAGAGGAGAGCTAGCCTATTAGGTGCAGGTTTGGCCGAACCCAGTCACTTTTGCTTAAACACTGTATTTACATTAGGAAATTTATTAAATCTGTATAAATATTTAATTGCGAACCCAGTAACTAAGACGAGCTATGATTTCCGATGCAAATTCAGAACCCATAAACTTTAAATCATGGCTACGCCTCTGCCTTTGTGGGTAAAAGTTTGGTGATCATCTAATAGATGGTTGATCATTTGCCTAAACATTGTACCTTGCTCAAATTGTTTCATGAGGTCAAAGTATGAGTTTTAAAGTACAAAGCAAAATCACAAAGTTAAAATAACAGCTCTGTGCAATCCCATTATACAATTATTCCATTTCAAATCAAGTAAACACTGAATATGTATAATCAACTTCCTCCATACTAATCTATCAGTTAATAAATCATCTGTATTTATTTCTTCATATTTTAACCTTAAAAAGTTACATAGACAGAACCAAAATCTAAATTATTTAAAGAAAAAAAATTATGCTTCTTTAAGATATATTTGAAGTAAAAGAATCTACAATCGTGACTTATATTTATAAAAATTGAGAGCAAAAACCACTAAACAAAGGACACAGAAAAGTAAATTCACCTGCACTCATTCCCGGAGACGTTGATTGTCGTAACCTTCCTTTTGCAGTTCACAAGCTTCGTGTCGCCGGTAGTCTGATAGTGGACCGAACAAAGAAGATTTACCGACTGGACTTCAGTTGAAAAGCCCAATCCTTGAAAGATAAAGATGGGCTGGACTGAAAGGAGTTGGGTTAGAAGTTATAGAACCCTTTTTTCAAAAACAAAATATATGCTTTTTGCAATGGTCTTTAATTTTTAGTCCAAGCTTGCCTGTGAGCAGAATTGAAGGTCAAAAGTTATAAGTGTTAAGTAAGTGAGGGACAACACTTGTTAAAATTGAAGTTCTACGCATGGAACAATCGGGGACAAAAATTCAAGTTCATCCAATTAGAGGGCTATTTCATCTTTAGTTTTATATATATCAGTTTTAGACTCAGCTTTTAGATTTAGTTTCAGTTATCAGTTGTTGGTTCAGTTTTTAATTTTAGTTTCGATTTCATCTTTCAGTTATAAGTTTTAAATTCAGGTGTCAAAATCAGTCACAGCGTATTAGTATTTGTTATGTGAATTGCATGCTTTACTTGTTGTATTTTATTATATGTATATACACTCTCGACTAGTTTTGTTCTCCATTTATGGGGTTGTCAATTTGACTTTATGGATATATTTTAATGGTACTTATCAAGTTTGGATATGCCACGCTGTGTGACGTAAAAATAGTACGGGCTAGTCAGTTTTCGGACTGGTAATTCAAAAATAGTCAGCTTTTGTAAAGTCATTAAAAGATAGCCACTATTTTGCTGCAACACGGATCGGTCCAGAAAAATATACTAGAGATTGGTTCACATGTATGAACTTCCAGCACATTATGCTGGAACTCCAACACGCGGAAAGTTCCAGCATAATACACTCGAGATTAGAGCACATGTGTATAAACTTCTAGCATATTATGCTGGACCGGTATATTATACTGGAACTCCAATATATTATACTGGAATATTTTCCGGATTTTGACTAGTGTTTTCGATCAAATTTATCTTTACATGAAAAGTGGCTAAATTTCGATTACTTTTGAAACTGTGGCTATTTTTCAATTACCACTTGTAAATTTTGTTATTTTTGAATTTCTCCCCCGTGTGACAGATGTTAAGTGTGCAGGTAACAAAACACATGGCCAGGGAATGACATTTCAAACTTATAGCCTGTTTGGCCAAGTATTTTTCTTGGCCAAAAGTGTTTTTTTTTGTCAAAAGTGTTTTTTTTTCCTCAAAATTAAGATATTTGGTCAAGCTTGTTGAAGGAAAAAAAGTGCTTTTGAGTAGAAGCAGAAGCAATAGCAGTTTTTAAGAAGTAGAAAAAAGTAGCTTATTTCGAGAAGCACTTTTGAGAAAAATACGCTTAGAAGCACTTTTTAAAAGCTTGGCCAAACACTAATTGTTCATTAAAAGTGTTTTTCAAATTAATTAGCCAAAAATAAATTATTTCTCACAAAAAGTACTTTTTTGAAAAATATTTTTTTTAAAAGTATTTTTCAAAATAAATTTTTTTTAAAAGTTTGGCCAAACAAGCTATTAGTTACGGGACTCGTTGATTTTATCTCCAATGGTAGCAATTCTTTTCATACACTTTTATTATTCCCGAAAAAATGCCCCAAAATTTTATGTATTCAAACATAAATTAGAGGCTCGTGACCTGATAATGCGTTTTAGCTACAAGCTATTATTGATTTCGTATTCAGCTTTCTAGCTACTATTATCTAAAGACCTTGTTATTAATTGAGTATGGCGTATGGTTCAGAGCTTTAGTTAGTTAGAACGGAGTTAACTCGACGAGCTAGTTCAGGTTGGGTGCCACTCACGTCCCAACTCAGTTTGGGGCATGACATTCGATCTCTGCTCTAGTTAACTAAGATATTTCAATCAGTGCTAATATTAGAGCACAAGTACTGGATTAATCTAAATGTAGTGTTTTCGACACATGTGCAATATAAATATATATGTAAAAGTTTTACCAAAATTTTAACAATTTAAATTTAAAATCATAATTTCAGAAATATAATGAGTTTGATTGTAATAGCGTAAATAATGAATTCATCAAATTAAAATTTTGGATGAGCCTCGCATATCAATGTTAACACCTACAAGTACGACATTACGAGTCAATTCCTTGGATGGTCACCCAAGTTATGAGAATATCATATCAAAGTCAATTTTATTTTATTAAGGATAAAAAAATCACACAATAATTGTCTTTTTGACTCAAAAAAATAAAAGCACATATTTAATATATCATGTCATATTAAAATCCTATTTTTTAATAATAAAACGCATTTAATGCATGACCCAAGTACCCATATAATCCACTCAAAATAGGTCTATCTTAAAAGTTCATATTCCCACATATATTCCCACATATTCCTTCATGAAATCAGACGAGATAAAACATAAAATTCTAGGGATCTAAAGTAGAATTCAGATATGAACTTTTCAAAGAAATGCATTCATCCCGTTCTTCGAGCAGTAATTTAATAAATTTATAGAGAGAATTATCCCCTCAACCGCTACATACCTTTGATGTCGACCAAAAGGACTACCACAGGGTAAAATCCAAAGGATACTAACAAATAGTTTCGAATACCTAACCAGATATTTTCTTAAAAGTTAGGGTTTTTCTACTTGTTTGTG
>AWOL01S0040835.1:6900-21981 GCA_000715115.1 Nicotiana otophora
GTACATAAAAAGGAACCAAAACATATAAATTCTCTAAGACAAACCAATAAAAATTAAAAGGGAAATATAATGCAAGTAAAGACAAATGAACAAGTAAATGTATGAGAGAAGTAATATGATCTATCTAATAATATGTTGAGATAAATAAAGGCGTGGATACATCGAACATGTAGCAAATAGAGGCATGTAACAAGTAAAGGAACGTATTTTACAAGTAAATACATGTAGCAATTAAAGCATGAAACAAGTAATAACGTGGAATAACAAATGGCATAATATAATTAAAAACATGTAATTAAATGGTCGTCTCTGCATGCTTAAATCCATGCCAATAGATATACACTCGTCACATTGCATATACGTTGTACCCACACATAAATCAAGTAGAAAATGGACCAATAAAGTTCTGTTTTCGTCAAGACAAGGTTAACACCTTTTTCCTGAAACAAGTCAACAATCCAACATGATATTCCCTTTGGAACAAGCCTCCAGACCAATTACATCTAATCAGATATCTCAAACACATCAAAACAATCTTTAGAAACTACCCACGACTGAAAATGGTTCAATCTTTAGACATTTTGACCAGGCGCACGTGGTCAAAATCCGAGATTTGGACCAAATCTCGATTACCCATTCACTTCCGAGCCCGGATATGTGATTTGTTCAAAATTCGACATCAATTCATGGTTTAAATCTCAATTTTATAATATTCCAAAATACTACCCAAATCCACTAATTTCTATGTTGAAATCCATAGATTTGATAATAAATTTCATTAAAAGGTAATTGATATTGATTGAAAACAAGTTAAAGTTGCTTATCAATGAATTTGGGAAGACATTCTACTCTAACAATAGCCTTTATGGAGATTAGGGTTGAAAAAGTGGTGTAAAGTGAGCTAAGTCCCGAAATTCCCATCTTTTACACATCTTCAGATGTCGCAATTGTGAACTCTTGTTCTCAATTGTGACCATCACAAAAGCGAACCACTAATTGCAAATGTGATCAGTGTCCCAGCCAAACTCTTGTTGAAGATGCGAGATTTCCTTTGCATTTTCCATGACCCTCCAGCTCGCAAATGCGGACAAGGCTTCGCAAAAGTGAAGCAGCACCCAATCCTCCAATGTTGTAAATGCGATGCCGAGATAGCAAATGTGACATTCCCCTAGTTTGAAAATGCGGTCTTTTCTACACAAAAGCAAAGTCTAAGCCCCCAATCCCCCTTCGTATTTAAGATCCTGACATCACAAATTCAAGGCTTTTAATTGCGATCATGTCCTCACAAATTCAAGACCTGTAGAACCTGTAGATCAATACCAGAAAATTCTTGCATCAACTATCCAAACCTTCCAAAACACACGTGAAGCTCACCCGAGCCCCTCGGGCTCCAATCCGAACATTTACACAAGTGTAATAACATCATACAAACTCTCTAGCTATGTCAAATCATTAATATAATACCAAATATCAAGAATCTATCATCAAAACACAATATTTTCAACTTTGAAACTCAATTTTCCAATTTTTCGGACAATGCGTTGAAACAGCCTCGGGTCACCCGGGACCCCAACAAACATGCATACAAGTCTAAAAACCTCATACAAACCTCTTGAAATTGTCAAAACACCTATCCGTGGTCGTTTACATATAATATTGACCGTGGTCAACTCTAGTTGTTTTTAAAGCCAAAAACTATTTTTTCTTTAAATCTAATATATAAACTTCCCGAAAAATGACACGGACCACGCATGCAAGTCATATATCAGCAAATAATGCTATGGGAGGTATAAAAACATAGAAAAGGGAGCTAGTACTCAAAACGACCTATCTGGTCGTCGCATTCTCTACCTCTAAAAGAAACGTTCGTCCTCCAATGGACATAGAAATATAACTTGATCCGTAAAAAAGTGCGGGTATCTATTCCTCATATCAGAGTCACACTCCCACGTAGCCTCCGCAATCTGTTGGCCCCTACAATTCAGTTTCATAGAAGGAAAACTCTTTGATCTCAACATTCAAACCTGCCGGTCTAGAATAGCCACTGCTCTTCCTCGTAGGTCAAACTCTCATCAAGTTGCACTATGCTGAAGTCCAAAACATGTGACCTATCCTCATGGTCATTTCGAAGAATCAAATGTGAAATACCGAATGTATCCTTTTATCCTCACCTACTCTCTCCAATAACTCAAAAAGGATGATAAACCTCGGGCTCAAATTTCCCTTATTCCCAAATTGCATCATGCCCTTCATAGGCGACATTCACATAAGAACCTTATCACCCTCCATGTATACAACATCTCGAACCTTCCGGCCGGCATAACTCTTTTGCTTGGACTGAGTTGTACGAAGTCACTCCTGAATAACCTTTTTATTCCCAAAACTCTAGCCTCACCAGGCTCAAACCAACCTACCAGTGAATAACATCGCCTCCAATAAAGGCGTCGCACAGAGCCATCTGGATGCTTGATTGATAGTTGTTGTTGTAGGCAAACTTTGCTAGAGGTAAGAACTGGCCCCATTAACCCTCAAAATCCATTGGGCATTCTCGCAATATGTCATCCAAAATCTGAATAGTACGCTCAAACTGTTTGTCCGTATGAGGATGAAACACTATACTCAGCTCGAATCGCATGCCCAACCCACACAACACATCTCTCCAAGAGTGTGATGTGAACTACGTGATACAGTTAGAAAAGATGGAATGGGAACACCATGCAGGTGGAAAATATCCTTGATGTAAATATGAGCCAACCGCTCTGAAGAATAGGATGTCATTATCAGAATGAAGTGTGCGGAATTAGTCAACCGGTCCACAATAACCCATAAATTGTCATATTTTCTCAAGGTCTACGGTAAGCCTACTATAAAGTCCACAGTGAAGTGCTCTTACTTCTACTTTGGTATCTCCAATGTCTTAGGCAACACACCCGGTTTCTGATTTTCATACTTCACCTGTTGACAATTCAAACACCGAGAGACGTGACCAATAATATCTTTCTTCATCTTCCGCCACAAAAAGTATTGCTTCAAGTCATGGTAAATCTTTGTGAATCCTAGGTGAATGGATTATCGTGAATTGTGAGCCTCCTCAATGATCAACTCAATCAACTCATCAACATTCGGAACACAACCCCGACCATGAAGTCTCATAACAACTCACAACAACAACCTACCAACATGTCGTGATGGCACCTAACACATTTGCTATGCAAGACAAACATAATAAGATCGAAAACAGATAATAGAAAAAATGATAATAATACAAGTCTAAAGC
Source organism: Nicotiana otophora (assembly GCA_000715115.1). Taxonomy (NCBI): domain Eukaryota; kingdom Viridiplantae; phylum Streptophyta; class Magnoliopsida; order Solanales; family Solanaceae; genus Nicotiana; species Nicotiana otophora. The sequence continues at coordinate 10,178 of AWOL01S0040835.1, forward strand.
CAATAACATAAATAACTGCGTCAATACAAAACTAATCCCCCGGAACTTGTAAATACAGAGTCATGAGCTATAAAATAGATATATAAGTCTGGAATACAAAAATAACAGAACTATCTGAAAGAAAGACAACAATACAAAAATGAAAAGAGATGCCAAGGTATGCGGTTGAAATGAGGCTCTACCTCATCTCCGCAACAAAACACAGCTACTCACCGGCTCGATTCAATACCTAGATCTGCACAATGAAGTGTAGAGTGTAGTATGAGTACCACCGACCCCATGTACTAAGAAAGCATTGTAACTAACATGTTTATGACTATTATTTATGAAATGATAATATTATTGTTGTGAACTTTTGAGATTTATTAACTAATCGGGTTATTAGCCAGTATCAGTAATAATTATTGTCTCTATTACATGAACTGATCAGGTTATTAGCGAGTATCATTAATAATTATTATCTCTATTACCTCACTAGGTAATAGAGACAATAATTATTAATGATACTGGCTAATAACCTGATCAGCTCATAAATATCACAAGCGCACAACAGTAATATTATCATGTCATAAATCACAGTGATAAATCTCTATCACGCCCCAACTCGAGGAGAGGCGTGGCTGGCACCCGGTGCCTTACTGGCTTGAGCGAACCACTCTGTAACTTTTGTTTTGTAACTATGATGGACCAACATGGCCACAACTCGTAATGTATAACTATAAGTGGGCAAACATTTTATCAATGAACCATTGTTTTTAAAACATGAATACATATGGGCCGTCAAGGACACTCACATACTGTACACAATGAACCTCTTTCTACAAAGCCTCTAAAATTATTTGACATCAAATGGGACAGGGCCCCTGCCTGATAATAAGTCTGTAGCAAAACTCTGACATGATGACTTATAGAATCGGCTACACTCCGAGTGAAGTGGAGTCTTACCGATTCTTCGCTGAATGCTAACCTCGTCTACATGAGGGATCGTCAAACGGATTACCTATACCTATAGGCATGAATGAAGCGTCCACAACAAAAGGGCGTCAGTACGAATAATGTACCGAGTATGTAAGGCAGAACTAAAACAAAACAATAAGTCAACATTAATTAAAGAGATATAAGAATCAACTTGAGTCTCTGTATATGCATATTATTATACTTGTATATATGATGATTCTCTTTGAGACTAATATCCATATCGCATGATGCATGACTTCCCAACTGATCAGTGGTAACTGCCCGGCCAGTCGTAGCGCGGGGGTAAATGCATGACTGCCCGACCAACTGTAGCTCAGTGGTAAATGTGTAACTGCCCAACCGGCCGTAGCTCGTTGGTAAATACATGACTGCCCGATCGGCTGTAGCCTAGTTGAAAATGATGATGCATATAATACCATTATGAATATTAACATCTTTATCAAATACCTCAATAGAGAATTAGGAACATACTTAGACATGCTTGAATACCACTTTACATGAATGAATAATATAGACATCCTTAACTGCTAAGAGTAGAACCATTTATGGAATGACATTACGTTTATGTGTCGTTACTTGGATCATGCCAAAAGAAAGAAGGATTAGCCTTAACATACCTTTGTCGTTTACCTAACCACACAACGACGATTCAGCCCGTTAGTACTTCAATCTGAAACTTGCGATTTTGAGAACATCAGCAGGTAATTATCTTTCAAAATCTGGACAACATAGGTTCCTTTGACCCAATTTACCATTATGTTCATTTATATACAGTTCTTATAATAATATTACAACTTTCTCTATAAACTGTATAGTAGTTCCTCCCCTTCATAACAATAGATACAAACCTGAACCGAAACATATACTCCTATAATTGTCAGTTTCATTTGGTTGCTAGTTGGTACTAATTAGGTGACTTAACAAATATTGAAGGTATCAAATCAGCAATATATTTAGTGTGCTAAAACATATTGTGAGTGAAGGAATATTGTGTGGAGTGTTGTGATGGTAGTGTACATGTGAAATCTTTTGTGAAGAAGATTAAAATTCTGCTTTTGCTTTTCTTTCTAGGAATTAGGAGCCAACTATTTGACAGATGTTCAAAAGTGGATACTCTTCTATGCATGAACCCCACGTCTCGCGTTGTTGTAGAATCTCCCATTACCTAATAATTAACAAATTTCCCACATAATTAAGAATTATCTCAAATTACCTAGAATACTAATCATGGTCATGTGGTATAGTACTAGTCCATAAATACGGGGTATTGTAGATTGGATCATATTTTATCCCAAAATGTCAAACTTCAGCGATACACAATTTCTTTGATTCGTTTACCCTCTGACCTTTATAACACTTACTTATCACTTGTTTGACATATCATAAATACTATTTCCTCAAAAATAGTCTTGTCCTCATCCTAAAGTACTACTATTAAAATATTAAAATATTAATAAATCACTGTACAATATAAAATCAATACATACACTATTATTTTATTAAAACATCCATGTAAAAATACATATATTTTCTGAACTTCTAATTTTTCTAATCTCATATAAAGAGTACAAATTTTCGTACGCTTAATCCTTAAAATAGTAAAAAGATAACCTTCTTTTTTTTCTGAGAAATTTTTTTCTATCTTTACAATAAAACAAATCTCATAAACTTTCTCATATTATGTGTATAATTTAAACCATATTCGGAAGTAGTAATATTAATAACTATATAAAATCATATTTTTCAAATTTTTCACAAAAATGTTCCACTCAAAATACCATATCAAATGCATATAATGGTATCAATGTTGTTAAACTTATGGGTTCTTACAATAACATAGTCACAAATCCTCTATAACCTCGTGAATGGTCTTAATCTCTTCAAGCTCATATGGATTACTACGACCCATCCTAATATTAAAGCATGTGATGTAATCTCGTCACATTCTCCATCTCAAAAAGCAAAATTCGTTCTCGAACGGAAATAGAAATGTACATGGACTGGTAAACGTGGTTGGTATCTACTCCTCATATCAGACTTGGACTCCCACATAGCCTCCTAAATCAGCTGACCAGTCCAATGTACTTTCACATAAAGAAAAGTTTTAGATCTCAAGTTTCGAACCTACCGATCTAAAATATCCACCGGCTCTTCCTCGTAGGTCGTATTTTCATCAAGATGCACCGTGCCAAAGTCCAAAACATATGACCGATCCTCAAGGTTCTTGCGAAGCATAGAAACGTGAAATACTAGATGAACCCCTGGTAGGCTAGGAGGCGATGCAAGCCTATACGCAACCTATCTAGCTCTCTGCAAGATTTCAAATATGCCAATAAACCTCAGTCTATACTTTCCCTTCATCACAAATCGCATCACGCCCTTCATAGGTGACAATCAAAGAAGAACCTTCTCACCTTCCATGTAAGCCACATCTCGAAACTTCCGGTCCGCGTAACTCTTTTGCCGGGACTGAGCTATACGTTATCGGGACTAAGCTATACGAAGTCGCTCCTGAATCACCTTAAACTCAACCAAATCTCTGCCCAACAACTAGCCTCACCGGGCTCAAACCAACAAACCGGAGAATGACATTGCCTCTCCATATAAGGCCTCGTATGGAGCCATCTGGATGCTGGACTAATAACTGTTTTTGTAGGAAAACTCCGCTAGATGTAAGAACCAGTCCCACTGACCCTTGAAATCCATAGAGAATGCTCGCAATATGTCCTCCAATATCTCAAAGTACGCTCAAATTATGCGTCCGTCTAAAGATGAAACACGTTACTCAGCTCGACCTGCGTGCCAACTCACGCTTCATATCTCTCCAAAAGTGTGATGTGAACTGCATGCCCCAGTCATAAATGATTAATATGGGCACACCCTTCAAGCGGATAATCTCCCAGATGTAAATATGAGCCAACCGCTCTTAAGAAGATGATGTCATCACCAGAATAACGTGTGTGGACTTGGTCAACCGGACCACAATAACCCATACAACATCATATTTCCTCAAGGTCTGTGGTAAGCCTAGCACAAAGTCCATCATATTTCCTCAAGTTCTATGGACTTAGTCAACCGGTATTTCAAATCTCTGAGTCAACCCACCCGGTTTCTAATGCTCATACTTTACCTGTTAACATTCAAACACCGAGAGACATGACCAATAATATGTTTCTTCATCGTTTACCACCAATAGTGATTCTTCAAATCACGGTACATCTTCGTGACACCTGGGTGAATGGCATACCATGAACTGTGAGCCTTCTTAAGGATCAACTCTCTCAACCCATCAACATTCGGAACACCAATATACCAAATAGACGACGTAGAGCTACATTTCGACCACAAACCTTCGAAATATTTTTCATTTTAGCACTGTTGTCTTTCTTTTAGATAGTATTGTTATTTTGGTATTCTAGACTTGTATCTCTATTTTATAGCTCATGACTCAATGTTTCCCAGTTCTGGGAGATTTGCAATATATCAGCACAGTTATTTTGTGTTATTGGCTTTAGACCTATATGATTCTCTTTATTTCTATTATCTAGTACAACTCTTATTATGTTTGTCTTCTCTAGAAAGTTAGTTAGGCACCATCACCATCGGTTAGTGGTTTTGGATCATGACATGTTATGCGGCTTTAGGGCTATAAAGATAGGTGGCACAATTAATGAGATTGGTGGCCAAGTCATCACCAATTGGATAAAAACAATTAAGAAAGATGTATAAACTTACTAAGCTTATGGATGGAATTCACAAATCCATAATCAGAACGTGATGGATTCAGAAAATATCATACAAGCTTATGATTAAATTTGCAAAGTGATCATACGGAATTGCTACAAAAATTCATACGAGATTGCATAAGGTAATAGCAATGGGATTTTGCGATTTTAAGGGAGTACGGTGCAATCTTTCTCAAGAATATCATATGGATTTTCCCCTACTTCGATCTGCCGTTACGTGTTGTCACAATCAACGGGTGCTAGAGGGATTGTCAAGAGGATCTGCTCAGCTATGTTAAGACTAAGCCCTTCCTTCATTTTGGCATAATCTCGTAACTACATGAGTTTGAATACAAGGCATAAAGAGAAATTCATATTCCTGAATTTATGTACATTTTCCTAGTCTCATAAGTTATAGTATTCTCCCTTATCGGGACCTTACATTCTATTGAGTATTGTCGTCTTCCAGTCAAGAGAGTAGAGGGTCTATATATATACAATCTTATAGTATTTTCACCACCATTGAGCTATAATGGGTGGGCAGGCCCCTGTTGGGAAACCTCTGATAAGATGGTAAGTTATATACCGAGCCTGTTATGGCCGAGCGCCCATGAGCGAGCCCTGTTGGCCGAGATACAGAGCCTAGTATGGCTGAGCGCCTATGAGCGAGCCTACTATTGTAATAGCAGTTATATATATATATATATATACCGAGCCGTATAGGGCCGGACAACTATTTTACTTACTATATTGAGAAAGTTGAGTCAGTATCAGCAGGTAAGCATATCTTCAAATTATCTTTAACTCCCAAATACTTTCAGTTATTATATTATCAGTTCAGTTTCAGCTTTCAGTATATTTTCTTACATACTCGGTACATTATTTTGTACTGACGTCCCTTTTGCCTGGGGACGCTGAGTTTCATGCCCGCAGGTCTCGATAGATAGGTTGAGAGTCCTCCAAGTAGGCGATCAGCTCAACAGAAGATGTTGGTGCACTCCATTTGCTCCGGAGTTACTTGTTTGGGCAGCATGATTTAGATGTGTGTTGTTTGGTATGGCAGGGCTCTGTCCCTACCTTTATGACCATTATGTATTCTTAGAGGCTTGTAGATAGATGTCATATACATAAAAGATTGTATGTCCTTGTCGGCCTATGTTCAGTGTATGAGTGGTTATTTTGGTCTTATAGGACCATATTTCTTATGTATAAGTTGGTGTTACATGTTGTATTCTATTTATCTCACGGTAACCTCTCCGGTTCAGTTATCTATGATAGTATGATGCGAAAAGATACATTATGTTGCTACTCAGTTGAGTAAGGTACCGGGTGCTCGTCGCGGCCCATCGGTTTAGGTTGTGACAAAAGTGGTATCAGAGCAATTCTATCCTAGGGAGTCTACAAACCGTGTCTAGTAGAGTCCTGTTTATGGGTGTGTTGTGCACCACACTTATAAGCAGGAGGCTACAAGGTATTTAGGACTGTCACTATTTCTTCTTACTCTAGATCGTGTGGTAGAGCTCACTTATACAAATTCAAACTCCTAACTTCTATTATATTCGTAGTAAGACAATACCTATATCTAGAAAGACAATTGGTAAGAGATTGCATGTGGCTGTGGAAAAGTTGAGTCAGAGGAACTCGATTTTGCATCATAATTCTGATGAGTAAATATAAGGTCTTCAGCAAAACATGTGTGTACTACGACGTGTAAGCCTCTTTGATAAGGAGCCTTAAGACAAGAATATCTATTCACCCATATGGTGAAAAATAAGAGATTCAGAAGGTAAATATAAGTTCCAATAAGTAAAAGAAGCAAGGTGAAGAAGGTTACGAGGGGCCCAATTAATGAAGATTATCGGTATTTACAATTCGGAAAGAGGAATATAAGCCTTTTTAGTACCCTCAACAATAATAGAGATATATACAATTGATCACACATATCTCAATTATGCTCTATGGGAGCTAACAAGTGTCGTATAAGAGAACGACGGGGTATTAGGATTCAGCTGGGGTTAGAGTAACCCAAAATAATGAATGGATTGTTTGCGTTAGTTGATATTTCCGAAGGATATTGCAAATGTGCTAATAGATTTCCTTCCGAGACACCCAGATGGTGCACTCTAAAATGGTACAATCTGGATATGAGTACTACAAAATATGTACTGGAATCCTTGAAGGGATAAATACTACCTTAGTATGGATCCCGTCCCTAGTAGAGCGAGAATATTAGGCAACTCGAAGAGCCAGGGGACAGATCAAGGGGATTCAAAAGCAAAAGAATTTCTTGTTGAAGTTTAAGAATAAAGTGATAGACAAAAATATTAGCAAGAAAATAAGAAAAGAGATAATGAAGCATTATGAGTGAGATGTGATACATGGATGACAATGGTAGATGACAGTATTATAGAGTATATAGTCAAATGAAGGAAATGACGAGAGGTGACAGGCCTTGAGACAACAAAAGAGTATAGGCCATAAAGTCATATACTCATTTCGATAAATAAGTTTGTGACTCCAACACGACTACCAGAAGGAAAGGTTAGACCCCAGAGTAATAGAAATCAGTGTGGACTGATGAACAAGGTAAACTAAACATGAAATAGGGACTGGGTAATAGTCGGCATCATGAGAATTTCAGAGATTGCGTCCCGGTGATAATAGAATGGAGGATAGAAGAATACTCTTTAAAGGTCATTCAGGAAGACGCTTCCCTAAAGCAAGCAAGGTGAGCAAAGTTAATCTTAAGGGACTGCATGTGCCGGTTACACTAAGTGTCACCATTCCGAGTGAGGAATTTCATTATCCTTGGTACAGAAGGATTACCGCGAGGCGAGTAAGGATCATCGATGATTCGAAAGATGCCAATGAGGAAAAGGTAAAACATCTATACGTAGATCATCGTAGCACTAAATCTTAGTGCTCCCCTAAAAGTGGGAATATGGTGTGATTTGGCATTAAGTCATAATTAAGTGGTTCTAGTAACTATGGAATGGTTGAGAGTGCAGTCATTCAAATCCTACAGATATGCTATGATTCTAGAACATTATGCAAGCACAATGTCAAGGAGAGGAAGTAAGGGTTCCTACCCAAGATATTATTGATAGATAAGGAACCAGTGCGAGACGTAAGTTAAGACAAAGGAAATAACCCAATAAAGACTACACGGAATATTGATATGAGAATGGGCCAACGAGTAGTTAGTAGTTGATTCAGGAAGAGCCTAGTTATGTCTAAACAAGAGGACACAGACAAATTAACAGATTGTGCAAGAAGAACATAGTGAACTGCAACATGGGGAATTCAGTCTCGCAGATACGACATCGTCACCCTTGGGAAATATTCTGACAAGAGTTGGGGTAGTTAAAGGTACCATATGAATGTTATGGAAATAAAAGATAGTTTCACTGGGAAGACAGTCAAAAATTCAGTTAAGGAGCAACCCTACAAGCACAAGTGCGTGAAAATAAGTAACTACGGATAATTATAGGCGAGGAAGAACATCAAAAATTCCGTCAAGTATACGATGTAATAAGCTCGCTACTTTACAAGAGTCAGAGGGTCATCCCTAAATATGACAACGAAAGATTAGCTGAGGAAATAAGGAAGAAGGCTTAAACCTAAGCATAGTAACTTGAAGAAGAAATGGTCTTGTAATAGCAGTCTCACTACAACATTGTATGCACTCCATAAGAAAGTGGCACCTATCGGATCTAATGAGTGGGAAATAAAACCAAAAGTAATATTCGAGACCATGTGAGTTGCACAAACATTCCGGCATACGTGGGAACTAAGATAAGCTAAGTATACACGCAATAGAGAGGCAGAAAGACCAGGAAAAGTAATAGTTTACATTTAAACTAAGCTCACAGGGAACAAAAGGGATTATGCACTTAAGACTTCAGAGTGACATCCATGCAGCATATATGTTGACACTCATACAGCGGTAGAAGACTCCGGTATAAGTTAAAAGAAGGAAGTGAGCCTAGGGCATAGACAAAGGATTGAACTGTCAAAAGATTGTATCATAGATATTCTATAGCGCCCATGAAAGGCTAAAGTAATAACTAATACCAGGAGCCGTAAATCGGAAGATAGCTTAAGCCTACATAACAGCTGATCAGAAGGAAGAGGAAACTAAAGAGTTACATCAACCAAGTAAATCAGGAGTCTGATTATTGGACCAGACAATTATAGAAATCATGATTGAAAACATTGCAGAATCACCTTTAATATCAGAGGTACAAGAGAGATAGTACAACAACCGTATTCCATAATGGCTCTACGAGAAAGCCAGTTAGAAGAGTACCAGCCTCATAAGAAGTCAGTATGAATCTCCCACCGAATTATGTATGCACCAGAGGTGCAAGTATTATAATAGAGCTTCAAGTCGTGGATGTGAATTATACCCATGTGGAAGGGAGGCCAAAAACGATATAGAAGATGTGAGGCGAGATTTTAAGCTAAGTGAGGTAAAGGTGAACAACGTACGATATACTCAAATGCAGAAGGATGCGAACAATCCATACATCAGATAGAGGACTAGAAACATTGGGATTTAATATCCAGGAATGATAGCGGTGTCATTGATGGCATATCATCTAGCCTATGGTTTCTAGGTACCGAGAGACCTAGTCAAGAGAGTAAAGAAGAGTTAGAGACGATGTGATGTCTCGTTTGATGTTCTAGAATAACATAAGGAAATCTATGGTGCAAGCAAGTTGAAGGAAGGTTCCGAGTGGTATAAATGGATATGTGTAGATCACAAGCTAAAGCATGATAGAGCGACATGATTTTAGGAAGACATGAGTAAGGAAACGAAAGGACAAGTGAGAAGGTAACGAGAAATGGATGAGTCATCGGGATTAAGCCCATGAAAACAAGAGAGCTGATGGCTTCTCTAATTTAAAGAAAGCTCAGTATAGACTGAATGAACTCAAAGGAATCTAAGACTAGTAGCATTTATAAGAGATGGAATGCTGGCCTGGTAGTAGAATACGGCTGTAATTGTGTTAGATGAAGGATGACGTTTAGGCCTTCGATTGAGTAATGATTTGAAGAGGATTTCACGGATTGCACGGAATTAAAATACCCACGTAAGATGAATCACATTGGGATGCTATAAAATAAGATTATTGAAGTACAATATCGCCCTAGTGGCAATGTATTACGAAAGAAGTTTCATGTTATCAGTGGTATATTGTAGATCAATATTGAGGCGAATCATAATGTATGAACAAAAGTCACAAAGTATGAGCTGAGATTAGTTCATCATTCTTAAGATGAACAGTAATAAGGAAGCATTAAAAGACTTAGCCTTATGCATATAGGATATGCAACGAGAGTAAGCTGGAGTTTGGTCGCAGACCTCAGTAACAACAAATCGAAGTAAGCGTTATGGTATAGTATGGCGTACTTAGATTTAGTAAGGCTAATGACGCCCAGAGGGACAACTTGACATAATTTTGTATATGTTCACAAAGTCAGGCCTAGAGATTGGCTAAGAGATGGAGGAAAGTCGTGGTATGAGAAAGAGGAATAAAGAGGGGAAATGCCCTCGCCTTTGGATTTATTCAAGGAAGAGTTGCCTAAATAGCAAGGAGAATATTAAAGTATTCACAAGAGCTATGGTTTACGAAAATGATAAGTGCATCAGTCAACATTCGCGGACGAATGTTCCAAAGGGGGAAATAATGTTACACCCCATATTTGTTTTTGTACGTAATAATACACCATAAGTAAATTGATGAAAGCTCGGAAATGAGATATTACATCCCGCATTTACGTATGTAAAAGTTCGCCGCAAGTTACTAGACGTAAGTTCGGGAATGGGATTATTTTTAGATTATAAGAATTATGCTATTTCAAACAAGTGACGAGTAAATTCGTGAAGGTGAGAGGGTAAGTAAATCGAAAAAAATGAATTTCGTCGAAGTTTGACATTTTGGATAAAATACGACCCGAGCTAAAATACCCGGTATTTATGGACTAGTGCCATACAAGGTACCACATAACCATGATAGTGAGGTGTATGAAGTGTGTTAAATGTAAGTAGTATTTTAAGTAAATTGAGATAATTCTTAATTATGTGGATTATTGATTAATGGGGGAATTATCAAGTTAATTAAAACTTAGTAGGTAATTAATTACAATTCTTTGGATAAGCTAACCCCCCCCAAATGTGGCAGCAAATTAGGTGAGAATTAAAGCTCAAATGAGTGACTCTTACACTATAAAGCTAGGTGACACAATTAATGAGATTGGTGGCCAAGTCATCACCCACTTTGATAAAAACAATTAAGAAAGATGTATAAGCTTGCTAAGCTTATGGATGAAATTCACAAAGCCATAATCAGAACGTGATGGCTTCAAAGAATATCATACAAGGTTATGATTAAATTCACAAAGTGATCATAAGGAATTTCTACAAAAATTCGTACAAGATTTCATAAGGTAATAGCATTGGATTTTGTGATTTTATGGGAGTACAGTGCAATCTTTCTCAAGAATATCATATGGATTTTCCCCTACTTTGATCCGCCGTTACGTGTTGTTGTAATCAACGGGTGTTAAAGGGATTGTCAAGAGAATCGACTTAGGTATGTTAAGGCTAAGCCCTTCGTTCATTTTGGCATGATCTCATAACTACATGAGTTTAAATACAAGGCATAAAGAGAAATTCATATTCCTGAATTTATGTACATTTTCCTAGTCTCATAAGTTACAGTATTCTCCCTTATCGGGACCTTACATTCTATTGAGTATTGTCTTCTTCCAGTCAAGAGAGTAGATGGTATATATATATATATATACAGTCTTATAGTATTTTCACCACCATCGAGCTATAATCGGTGGGCAGGCCCCTGTTGGGCAACCTCTGATCAGATGGTAAGTTATATACCGAGCCTGCTGTGGCCGAGCGCCCATGAGCGAGCCCTGTTGGCCGAGATACAGAGCCTAGTATGGCTGNTATTGAGTATTGTCTTCTTCCAGTCAAGAGAGTAGATGGTATATATATATATATATACAGTCTTATAGTATTTTCACCACCATCGAGCTATAATCGGTGGGCAGGCCCCTGTTGGGCAACCTCTGATCAGA
>AWOL01S0040836.1:0-11891 GCA_000715115.1 Nicotiana otophora
TATATATATATATATATGTATGGGTAAAAGTATAAATATAAAAAGTTTTAACAGGTTAACGATTTACCCGATAAAAAAATTGAGTAATACGCCCAACCGTTAAGCCGTTAATTATAAAGTTTAAAATAACTTCACCGTCCATTGCCTTGTAATACGATACCAATAAGCCAGGTATCCAAACAAGCTGTTAGAGGAATATTACATATGGTTCTAGCGGAATTTCACAGAATATCAATTTACAAATGTACACGAAAAATCTTGAGACCAATTCAAGGATCGTATGCCTGGAAATTAGCTAGAGTTTCAAAATTGAACATTTGATAGTGTAAAGACTGACACTACAGTTCAGCCCTGGGGAACGATAATTGTGGAATTGGGGATTGTAATTGCGCCGATTGGATTCGGTTAATGTTCCGAATGCAGATTGACTCTTCACCGGAGGAGGAGCCGATTATGGCTACTCCTCAGGAGCTTATTCTTCAGGTACTCGGTTTACTTAAAGACTCGTATTGTTTATTTCTTGGAATTAATTTTCTGTGTATGAACTCCAATTATGTGAGCTTTACAAGCATAAAGGTCGACAATTAGCGTAGAAATGGTCACAGCTCTTTGAATTTTGAAGATAGAGTGGAATGGATAAAGATTCATTTAGTTGAAACCAACTAATTTGGGATTTCGTTGTAGTTGAGGTATACACATACACTTTGAGGGAACCGTAGCCTGTCAAAGAGTTCTATATACTCCCCACAAACTAGAAGAAGCTCGTGGGTGGTAAGGTGGCTTTGTTGCCTATTCCATTAGGATGTTATTTGTACCAGTAACCGGTTTATGGATGAGTGCTCTTGGTGTGCTACAATAGCCGGGACAAAGGATCGCGATTTACGCTTCAACCGGGTTATTCTATTCCACCTCTAATATAACTCAACGGTAGATTGTCACCTTGACGTGGTGGATACCTAGAAAGATGTACGGTTCTAATGATACATATATAAATATAGATACTAATTATTTCGTTAAACTAAATATAAACTAGTAATAAAAGGCCTAAAATCCTTCAAACTAAAACCTTCTAATCTATACTACTAAATGTAAACTAAATACTTAAAGTCATATAAAATGCAGATTACTATTTACTCATTACCATCTGCCTTTAGGATTTTTTATGAGTATTTATAGGACATTGGGAACCCTAGACGGGTGAGAAGATGTCATGTAATTCCCCAAGTTCCATTCTTCTAATATATTAAATGGCTACTCTATTTTGCAGCGTAACAATGTGTTATCAACTGTAAGTCGAAGAGAATGTGTGCTGCAAATCTTATTTGTATTCTACCTTCTCAATTTGTTTAATATGATGACGTTGACACAATTCTCTACTGTATGCAAGTCGAAGTCGAACAAACCGTAGTTACCGACTTACCATACCGCACAAAATTGAAACCAAACTTAAAATACCAAACCATGCAGTAAACGGAAATTACCGAACAGGAATTTTCAAAACTGTACCATACCGTACTGTACCACGAACACCCCTAGTTGAATTGAGTTTTATGTTTTGCATAACATAACAGGAAAAAGGACATTAGAATGTTTACTAGATTTTTTTAGATGAAATTTCAGCAGGAGCAGCACATTATAAAATAGAAGAAATCCATTGATGAATGCAAATCAAATGGGTGAAATTATCTCACATTTGTATTTGCTTTTGCCTGTTACTTTGTGTTTACACCATGCTAAGTTATCCGTAAGGAATGAAAAGACCTTCCAGTTGCACGAGGACATCAGAAATGGTCCTGTTTAAGTTAGGAGCTATTTTTTTTATACACCGTAGATGAAGGGTGACACAATTGCTAGGAACTGGAGTGTCACGAGAGATCTAGCTCCTACTCCTAGGTGGTTTAATGGAAGATAAGGGAAATGATGATTGGTGTGGGTTGAGAATCATCACTTTCTTAGCAGTAATTAGTGGTATTTATGCTGTTGAAGCTGGCCTACAACGGATCATATATCCTAGGGTTATAAAAGTCACGTGATCTCTGAACTCAGAGATTGTTGAATTATGGGAGGTGGTTAGGAGCTAAAAGGAGAGTATTTAAGATAATAGGTGATTTGATGTTGTGAAGAGTGATGTAAACTGCTGAGGCAAAATGGAGGCTTGGACCTGATTGTTTTGATATAGGGCTATTTCTTTGCAATACTGTGCTCAATTTCACACTCAAAGGAGGACCATAAGCTCGGGTTTCGACAATACAAAAAGTTTCAGCATGTTTCGTAACCGCAGTTGACTAAATATCCGCCGTGGTTGAATCACAAGGAAGAAAGATGGCAGCGTAGGGTAGAGTAGATTCGACGCTATGCCGAATGATTATGCAACATAAAGGGTAATGTATGTTGATTAGCTATGAGGTAAGCAAATACGTTGTAGGAGCCTAGGAGGAGTGGTTTATGTTTGGAGAGAAGGAGAAATGGAAGACTATTAATTAATGGTGGGATCTTGATGATTGGTAAGATTGTATGATTTAGATAAGAGAAGCCTATTTAGTACTTGATGACCTGAAGATGTGTAGAGTACAAGAAAGATTTTGGTTGGCGAAGTGAAGGTTCTTAGGGCCTTGTTGGCTCTATCCTTATAATCTGATGGGAGTAATGTTATATATGGTGAGTCTTAAAATTGATATTCTAGGGTCATGAAGTTACGGTCTTGTTGAGCTCTGTTTAGTCTCGTACGACAAAAATTCACTAACTAAAAAGTAAAACATCATTGGTTGGCATCTTAAAAACTAGCAAGAAAAGATCTATTTATATCCAAATAAGGGGGTTCAACCAGCTTCAAGTAAATTTCTGATGAAATTACCGGACAAATACATCTTTAGTGTCTCAAAGTTGATAAACTTAAAATGTACTAAACTAAAGATAAGTTATAGATCTGGGCACGCTTACTTAAGTTCTCTATAAAGCTGTCTGCCACTATATTGTACCTTGGCTCTTACCATTCCCTCCATATTTGTGAAAACATAATGAATCGTGTCCTCAAGTTATAAATTGCTACAACTAAAGCACCCAAGAGTCTGGAGATTGTGATTCTCTGATCAAATACATGGGATTGAGGCATATTTTTTTTTTTGGACTAGTTTGAGGTGTAGTTGTTGTTGTATATTTTTTACTCAAAAGGTCTGACATCTTATACTCAATTTCATTTGTCATATGATGGAATTTGATTTGCGTAGGGAGTTTTTTTACTCTGATTTGTGTTTTATGATAGTAGTTTTGGAAGGAAATATTAACGTAATAGATAAACAATTTATTTGATGAGTTTAAAGTTGCATGGTAAATGCATTTGAATTTTTGGAACTTGTGAAAGTTGGACAATTAATATAGTTAGAAGTGACTGAAATAGTTGGCGACGTCCCAAAAATATGTCAAAATAACTTGGAAGTTGGGAGAGGGGAGGGGGGGAGGGGAGGTCTCTTATATCTGTGGAAATGAAATGAGATGGGTAGATCTTCAATTATTCTGCTTCCCAGGCAGTTTTATGTGTTGGGAAACACTAAGTAGAGCCCCTCACCCAAGTCAAAAAAGGAAAAAAGAAGAGAGGCTAATAGAATATCTAACGGATTATCATCTAAAAGTCAAATAGTTCATGACTCTTTACTTTGTCCATGTGAAGGATGAATTTGCGCTTCATTACTTATTCTATTGACCATCTTATGCCTTCTGCTTTTGAAGGTTGTTTCATTTTATATTTATATGTTTTTTTCATTCACCAAGATATGCAACGGTCTGAGTGTTGTACGGCGATGCTATTTGTTGCTCTGTTTATGTGAATTTGGATTATATACTTTATTATCGTTAAGTGGCTCCTGAAGCATTATTTGGGGGACA
This sequence comes from Nicotiana otophora, assembly GCA_000715115.1. Classification (NCBI taxonomy): domain Eukaryota; kingdom Viridiplantae; phylum Streptophyta; class Magnoliopsida; order Solanales; family Solanaceae; genus Nicotiana; species Nicotiana otophora. The sequence goes on from AWOL01S0040836.1 coordinate 3,883, forward strand.
AAATCTAAATGCTTCCCTGTGGTTTTCATAATTTTGATGTTACCCACTTTATGCTTCAGGACAAAATATGGCTCCTGAAGCATTATTTTGGGGACAAAATATAAAGGCTTCTTTGTGGTTTTCATAATTTTGATGTTACCCACTTTATGGTTCAGAAATGCATTTATCCCTCTCCGGGCACAAAAATACTCTGGAAAATATCCCATCAATCAACTATCCAACTATTTCTCAATTAAAAAAAAATCAACTGTCTGAACAATTGTGTGTTAACTATGGGGAATAAAATGAACAATCAGTGATCGTGGTTTCTTATAGATCTGCGACTCATCTTTATAACCTTTTAAAGGTGGGGGTAAGTAAGTAGGCCAAATGAAGCATGATAAGCTTTTTACTCCTTACTTTATATGTGTGTGTGTTGTGTGTAGAAACAGACATTGATATTTTTTTGGATAATGGTATAAAGAGAAATAGACACAGATATACACATGCACTTCACACACATACACGCACACACATCTCTCCCCTGTCTGCTATTAGTCCAAGATGAGGGGTTTGGAAATGTTATTTGACTTGTATTCTTTGTTATTGTCAGAGGCTTGAGAATCTTGGAGTTCCTGCAGCAAATTTGGAGCACTGGCAGCCTGGTTTAATTGTTTATGTGAAGAATAATAAGTCTCAAATTGGAGTGCTTGTCTCTGCTCTTTTGCCAACTAATGAAGAGGAAATGGACGGTATTTTGGATCTGCAGATAGATTCTCCAAAATCCACAGGCAGCTCAGCCATTAAAGATTTATTCCACGAAAGTATGATCTGGTTACAATGGTTGATGTTTGAAGGCGAACCAAGAGGAGCACTAGAGCAACTAGCGAGCTCTGATCAGCGTGGTGTTTGTGGGGCTGTTTGGGGGAGTAATGATATCGCGTACCGTTGCCGTACATGTGAGCATGATCCAACATGTGCAATATGTGTTCCGTGTTTCCAGAATGGAAACCACAAGGACCATGATTACTCAATCATATATACTGGTGGTGGCTGCTGTGATTGTGGAGATGTATCTGCTTGGAAACGTTCGGGATTCTGTTCCAAGCATAAAGGTGTGGAGCAGATACAACCTCTTCCGGAAGAGTTTGCTAATTCTTTGGGCCCCGTTCTTGATTCCTTGCTGTCTTGTTGGAGAAAAGGGCTCCTATTTGCAGAAAGCATCTCTGAGCAAAGTCCAAGACTAAATAGTCATGCAACTGAATATAAAAGTATCACAGATGAGTTGACGTCAGCAGTGGTTGAGATGCTTTTGGATTTCTGCAAGAATAGTGAAAGTTTGCTTAGTTTTATCTCTAGAAGGGTATTCTCTTCAAAAGGTTTATTATATGTTCTGGTGAGGGCAGAGAGGTTCATGATCAGTGGTAATATTGTGAGGAAGCTCCATGAATTGCTCTTGAAATTGTTGGGTGAACCTCAATTTAAGTATGAGTTCGCTAAAGTATTTCTTAGCTATTACCCAACTGTTGTGAATGAAGCAATAAAGGACAGTAATGACAGAGTCTTCAAAAAATATCCACTTCTCTCAACATTCTCTGTGCAGATATTTACGGTGCCTACTTTGACCCCACGTCTTGTAAAGGAGATGAATCTTTTGGCCATGTTGCTGGACTGTTTAGGGGACATACTTATGTCTTGTGCAGGAGAAAATGGTAGATTGAAGGTATCGCTATGTTAATTTTGATTTCAGCCATGTGTAAGGAATGATAATTATCTTGTTTTTTCTATGTTAGATTACGACAACAGTATATTGGGGATGTTTAATTATAGTAGCTTGTCTCTCAGACCCTCTCTCATTCTTCTTTCAGACATGTAGAAGTTATCTTTAATAATATGGTTGTAGTTCTTGGATGGAAATAATTGTATGATACATTTTGTAAAATCTAGTATGGTAGGCACTGACTTTTCGCATGAAAAATGGACAGATTATGTATAAGCAATGGAAATATAAAAGCTTGTATAATGAGTTCATAGTGGATACATATGCTTATGTAATTTCTTTATTTTCTGTTGTACGAATACAAGTATACTTGTGCATAGATGCTTCTAGATTTTGATATTGTAGAAGTTCTCACAGTTATTGACGGGACTGTTTATGTCTGTGTTATATTCACTTATGAGAAAAACATTGAAACAATATATGTGTGTGCTTAGGAAGTTCTTCAGATTTTGTTCCTTCCTTGGAGTTCTTGCTCTTTTAAAGTTTTCGACATTTGTTAATTTAAAAGAAAAAAAAAACTCAACTGCTAGCATTTTCTTTGTTTTTGAGGTTTTAGGCCTTTCATGATATATGGCTAATCTGCAACTAGTTTATTCTGCAACAACCGAAATATCTTGTTTGATTTTCTTCACTGTTTAACTAACTTATGACCTTATCAAGAAAACAAAACTGTTTAACTAACTTATGCTATCTTAGCAATTGACTTAAAAGAGTGCTATTACTTTGCTTGATGAAGTCATTTGATTTTTTTATAGGTCATTAAATGGGGAAATTTGTATGAAACTACTCTTCGTGTAGTTGAAGACATTCGATTTGTCATGAGTCATTCTGCTGTACCTAGATACATGACTCGTGATCGACGGGATATACTCAGGACGTGGATGAAGCTATTGACCTTTGTGCAAGGAATGAACCCTCGAAAGAGAGACATCGGCATCCATGTAGAAGAGGAGAATGAAAATATGAATTTGCCTTTTGTTTTGGGTCATACAATTGCAAATATTCACTCTCTATTGGTGGGTGGTGCATTCTCTATTAGTAGCACTGAAGATGCTGATGATGCTCTTTTCACGCATATACAAGATTTTGAAGACCAAGATAGCCAAAGACATGCAAAAGTTGGAAAGCTATCACCGGAAAGTTCTGTTAGTAGTGTGACCGGAAGGAGTCCATTGGAACATGCATCCGTGACTCCTGAATCAAAATCTGATAGTTTTCCGGTACCGTCATCTGTTCTATGGTTGACATTTGAGTGCCTGAGGGCCATCGAGAATTGGTTAGGGGTGGATAACACATCAGGACCTTTCCTTCACGTCTTATCTCCGAAAACAAACTCCAGTTCTGGAAATAATTTCTTTGCCCCGAAAAGAACACTTTCGAAGTTTAGAAGGGGGAGGCAAATTATTAGATCTCATAGTCCTTCAAATGGCATTAGAATCTCAAGTTCAACTGAAGATTCCAATAAGCAATATTCTTATCTGTCACCGAATGGTGGTATTGCCTTTGATTCTGGACAGAATTTGGCCCAAGAAACAACTGGCTTTGGTGGTGTTGATGACAGTATACTTGAAGGAGATTATGACGTTGAGTTGGAAGCTCTCCGGGTGCTGAGTTTGTCTGATTGGCCTAATATAGCATATAAAGTCAGTTTGCAGGATATATCAGTTCATATTCCACTGCATCGATTACTTTCAATGGTTTTACAGAGGGCACTCAGACAATGTTATGGTGAAACTGCCCTTGGTGGTAGTGGTACCAATTCGTCATCTGCTATCTATCATGACTTTTTTGGCAAAATATTGGGAGGCTGCCACCCACTTGGCTTTTCTGCCTTCATTATGGAACATGCTCTCCAAATTAAGGTGTTTTGTGCCCAGGTGCATGCTGGAATGTGGCGTAGGAATAGTGATGCTGCCATATTATTCTGTGAGTGGTATCGCTCTGTTCGTTGGTATGCAGATTAATCTTTATGCAATTCTTCATTTGGGCCTTGGAATTTGGAGTTCCTTTATGTTCTAATTTACTTGAGATTTAGTGTTCATAGACATTGCTTCAAGTCTTTTTTCTCTTGTACTCTCTGTGCAGGTCTGAGCAGGGTCTAGAGCTTGATCTCTTTCTGCTCCAGTGTTGTGCTGCACTAGGCCCATCCGATCAATATGTTACTAGGATTTTAGAACGTTTTGAACTCTCAGATTACTTATCCTTGAATCTTGAACGCTCTAATGAGTATGTAACTCATCTCTTATCTGTCTTCTATGAGTTTCGTTATCCATTTACTGTTTGCTTCCACCTTGTTAAGCATAAAATATTATTTTCTTTAATTTGATGGTATAATACTACAGAATACCCAGAGTACATAAGTTTGATTTGCCACTTCGCTAATGTCATAAAGGGTGATATACTGATATATGTGATGTGTATCTAACTAAGCAAAACCAATATCCTCTCATTAGCACTGATGCTGTCATTAGTTTGTTAATATCGGTGTGTGTGTGTATCTATGTGATTCTTATCAGTATTGCTAGATTTATATAATTGCATTCAACAATGGCTAAATCATTATAATAGGATTGATTTCTAAGAAACAAATCCATATTGGTCAGAAGAAGTGATAAATGCTGATGGCTACCAACCAAAAGAAAATAATGGTAAATGTGATCGGTTGATAGATATATTGTGGATATCTGAGTTATTATGTCCATCTTCCAAATAGATTCCTCAAATGACTTTTAAATTCATTAATTATGCATATGTGGCTGGGTCACACTTAACTTTTCCGAACATCTGTTGATGCACCATCACTTTTTTTCTTTTTTTTTTTTGTGTGTGCGTGCGCTTTTTTATTTAAATCCAACTAAATAGATGCGGGTTAAGGCTTGGCTATATCCATTCCTTGTAACCAATAGGACAACAAAATGCAAAATGAAGGACAAGCTTATATGCCTAACCTCCTCAAATCAAATTAAGAGGGGACATGCTCATCCCTTCACATTTTAATCCTTTATCCATATTTAGCAACACAAATTTATTTAGCAAGGATGCCGTTGAACTCTTTCTCTGGGAAGAAGACTGCCAACGTTCTCATGATTGTATGTGTCAGTTTCTTTCCTTAAAGGGATGGGAGATTTTTTTGTTCCAGAATGGCAGCAAGGTTTGGTTTGGCGGAGGGAGAAGGTCAGTATATAGACGGGTGGGAGGGTTGTCTCCTTGACTTCTTACATTGGGTCCAGTGCCTTCCACAAGCAGAAAATGGGTACTTGTACAGAGAGTTTCTAGGGGCAGCACAACAATAAAATCTTACTAGTTATAGTACAACAAGTTCGTTTTCAGAAATGAAATTGCACATGCTAATGTAAACTTACTATTTTTGCATATACTTGTTATTATTGTTGTTGTTATCCCTGTGTTAAAAGGCACAAGTGTCATGCGAGGCGCTTTACATGACATGAGGCGAGCATAAGCCTCGAGGTGCGGGTGTAAGCCCCATGAATATTTAATTCTTAATAAATTATCACTCCCTCCATTTCAATTTATGCGACATATGAGATGGGTAAGAATTTGTGTTCCGGTATGGGTACTAGATTTAGAACACATATGAGATGGGTAAGAATTTGTGTTCGATTCTCCGGAAATAAATTTCCGGCAAATCTAAAATTCATAGTGGAAGATCTTGCTTTTACGGTTTTGGTGTGGGTGGAATCTACAGTTGGGTGGAGAAAAGTGGCCGGAAAATTGGAGAGGTTCGCCGGAAATCGGGATTAGTGAAGCAGTTCATTGGAGAAAGAGAGATGGTGGAGCAGAGTCCCGAGGAAGGTGGAACTTCAAAATTGGAGACGCGTACGATACACATACACAACATTAATGATAAGTTGTATTTAAAAAAGAATTTTAAAAGACCTCAGGTTATGGGTAATGAAGTGGAGAGAGTTGGGCCGAGTACTAACGCGAATAAAAAAGGCCCAAAGGCCAAGTCAACAGATAGAGGGACCTTAGTAAGGACAATAAAAAAAGGCCCGGTCCTTATAATCAAGTTGACCCAAGTTCTGCCCTTCATTATAATCAGGGTTACGAATCTTTACCAGGTAAAAGCCCCGTGAATATCGAGATAGAGGTTGTTGAGAAATTCTGTCTTCAAAAATGTCGGGAACTAATAATCGAAAATCTTGAGGATGGGCAGTAAAGGAAGAGAATTTAGGTCAACCAATCAGCGAGCAGTCAGAGGACGACATGATTACTGAAGAAGATAATGTGAAAATTATGGGAACAAAGCTGATCGAAGCTGATGATGATGGAGAATTACTAGAATACTATGATGATTCAGCGGATAATGGTGAAGGTGAAGAGGAGCTGAATATGAAGTAGATGCGTAGATGCACCGGTGGATATTTTAATGCTTCCGTGGTATGAAAAAGGTGGTGTGGATTTAAAAGACAGATTGAATCAAGTGGAAGCTTCAATTTGGGTAAGGCGTAATATCGTGAAATTGTGCAAACAACTGGGTGTAAAAGCTGACCAAGATGAGGAAAAATTATTAGAGCTCTTAATCCGTATATAAAAGAGCAAAGTGAAGAGAAAAGGTAGCTCGACCAGTAATCCATCACTGAGTAGATCTGAAAGAGAACTCAAATTACTGAATTCAACATGGGGTTCGGCAGTGGATGTGGAAATAGGAACATGGATAGGAAGTTAATTTGTTACACAAAATGAAGATGAGTATTATATACCGGATAAGTTGCTTACACAAAATGAAGATGAGTATTATATACCGGATAAGTTGCTCTGACATGGCAGTTTAGGTGCCGCACCCGTGTTGACATGACACTAGTATGGGTGTGGGTATGGGATCCGTACCGGATCCGGTCAAACAATTTTGGGTACTTTGACCATATCAGATGGAAAAATTCGAGACAATATACAATTTAATTCCCGAAATCAAAATCAAAACTAGGGTAAATTTGAAGAAAATAGCATACCTTATTTAAGAAATCAATCCTTTACTTATCTACAACTTGAGAATAAAAAAGAAATCCACACTTTACAAACTCAATGTTTAAAAAAGCGCCCGCTTCCTCGCTTTAAGCGAGAAGCGAAACGAAGCGAGAAGGGGCACGCTTCAGCAGGGTGAAGCGACTCAGGTGTAGAAAAGTGATCGCTTCCCACTAAAAAGCGAGAAGCGGGAAAGCGAAGCGAGAGAAGCACCCGCTTCTGTGTTTTAAAACAAACCCAACCCTATTTTATTAAAAACGAGATTTTGTGATTAAACACTGGTCTTTCATTAATCGAACAACAACGACTAGGGTTTTCTGTTTAAACGTCCAAAAAGCAGCGAAATGTTGGCGAATTTTTTTTTACCTTCTGTTCTTTCTCAGAAAATTACTGCCCAGTTTGTAGAAGAATAAGATGCTCATTTTGTGCTTTAATTGATGCTACTCTTTAGTTTTTTAATTGAAGTATTGAACATTTGCTTACAATTACATGTGTTGTCTATGCAATATTTATTTTTTTTTTTTTTTAAAATTCCGCTTCACTTCAAAAAAGCGAGCGCTTCGCTTCTCGCTTCTCGCGTTAAGCGAAATGGGGGTTTTCGCTTTGAATCGCTTCACGCTCTTCACAACACTGTACAAACTATACATAAGTGTTCTTATAAAAAAACTATTCATAAGTATTCCATAAAATTTCTCATAATTTAGAGATATTTTTTATATTTTTTGTATTATTTTTAGCCGGATCCCCGCGCCCGTATCCTACTAGGATCCATATCCCCGAATCTTAGAATTTACATCTCGAAGGATCCGACCTCTAGATTTGCACCCATGTCAGACACCTGCACCCGTGTCCGACCAACTTAGTATACTGAAATGTCAGGGGTCTTAATGATAAAGAAAAGAGGAGGATCATAAGAATGTTGGTGAGGGATTAGAAACCTGATATCTTCTGTTTTGTGGAGGCAAAGATTAAAAAAGTTAATAACTCATGTGTTAGAAAAATTGGTGGTAACAGATGGGTGGAATGGAGGTCTATAGAAGCTCAAGGTCAAAGTNTATTATTTTTAGCCGGATCCCCGCGCCCGTATCCTACTAGGATCCATATCCCCGAATCTTAGAATTTACATCTCGAAGGATCCGACCTCTAGATTTGCACCCATGTCAGACACCTGCACCCGTGTCCGACCAACTTAGTATACTGAAATGTCAGGGGTCTTAATGATAAAGAAAAGAGGAGGATCATAAGAATGTTGGTGAGGGATTAG
>AWOL01S0040837.1:7272-17606 GCA_000715115.1 Nicotiana otophora
ATAAAAAAAAATTCTATTCTGGAGTCGTCTTCACACAGTTCCGATTACGGTCCAAATCCTAAGGCTTAAACCTTCATTTAGGGACTAAGTGTCCCAAAACACTCAAAAAACCAAAACGAAACCTTCCGGCAAGTCACAATAGTATACATAGATATGGGAGAAGCAGTAAATAGGGGATCAGGGCTATTACTCTTAAAATGACCGACCGGGTCGTTACAAGGAAAGATAAGGGTGCCTATTATCATGGATGATATGTGATGATTTGGAGTGGTTGAATGGGTGATTTTATGTGATGTTGTATTTTTTATTGTGTTTATTTTTACCTTGCGCAATTTGTTTTGTTGTTGGTAAATAGATAATTGTCTGATTTATGTTGAAATTGGGAGCCTCTGGCTATTGCCATGCAGATTATGAAAAGAAATGTGGGCACAAGGTGCCGTGAGTAAATAATGATGATATTGGCACGTGAATTGTCCGTGTAGTTGAGATATGAAACGTGGACACGAAGTTCTGGGGAAATTTTGATGATTTTATTATTGGCACATGCACTGTCCGTACAGATGTGATATGAAAAATGGGCACGAGGTGCTGGAAAAATATGATGATTTAACTATGGGCACGGAGTGCCATGAAAAATATGAAAAGGGTTGAGACCCGTATTGTTTCTGATTATGAAATGAGGTGTCACATGATGAATTTTTATTGAAATAATTATATTCAAAAAGTAGTTTTTAAGGAAATTATATTTGAAAAAGATTTATTGATAGATATTTACTTAAGACAATTATATTTGAAAGAGAGTTATTTGGAAGAATTATATGTGAAAGTTATTTATCTGAAGAACTTGATTTAATTGGGTGCACATGTATTTATTATTTATTGAGCAATATTAATAGTGTTATTGTTGCCATGTCGGGCAAATCACTGGTTGATTTGTGTTGCCCTTATTGTTATTTGTTTTCTATTATTTTGTATACTATATTGCATAGGTTATTATACTAGTGAGTGTCTTGACTGTACCTCGTCTTTACTCCATTGAGGTTAGTCTTGATTCTTATTGGGTACCAACTGTGGTGTACTCATACTACACTTCTGCACATTTTTGTGCAGAGTAAGGTATCGGAGATATCAGACTCCGACAGAGTAAAGTGTGATCGCAAGGATTCAAGGTAGAGCTTCTTGGTCGTCGCAGTCCCTTGAAGTCTTTCTAATTTTTTACTGTACTGTTAATTATTACTCAAACAGTATTGAGTATTCGATCCTTGAGATCATTTCATGTATTCAGTTAAAGTTCGTGACTCAGTATTACTAGTCTTGGGATGGTGTTGTAATTATTTCCGCTGTCGGTTTCGATAAACACAAATGTGGCTTGAAATGCAATTGTAATTGGCTTACCTAGTCTTATAGACTAATTGCAATCATGATGACTGTGGTGGGAGTTTTGGGTTGTGACAAGTTTTTATCAGAGCTCTAGGTTCATAGGTTCTACTAGTCATGAATGAGTCTAGTAGAATCTTGTGGATCAATACGGAGATGTCTGTACTTATCTTCGAGAGGCTACAGAACTGTTAGGAAAATTCCACTTCTTCCATTCCTCTCATGCGGAATTTCTTGAATTTGAGCCCCTGTATCTCTATTCTCTCACAGATGGTGAGGACACGTGCTACCGGGTCAACTGACCAAGCACATGCGCATTTTGCTAGGGCCGCAAGAGGCCGAGGCTGAGGTAGAGGACGAGGAAGGGCACGTACCGCAACTAGAGCACCTTTTAGAACAACAGTTGAGGAGCCGCCAGTAGCTCCAATTTGGGGACAGGTACCAGAAGCACCTGTTGTTACCCCGGACTTTAGGAGACTTTAGCATAATTCCCGAGTATGTTTAGTACATTAACTGAGGCGGGATTGATCTATGTTGCACCAGATATTTTGTAGATTGGGGGAGTAGCTCAAACTCCTACCACGACTCTAGAGGAGCAGGTTCACATTGGTCAGGTTCCGGATGTAGTACCGGTACAACCTGTTATTCCGGTTCAGCATGACGTCAGGCCAGGGGCATCAAAAGAAGAACAAAAGAGACTGGAGAGGTTTAAGAGGTATAGTCCACCTTCTTTCAGTGTCACAACTTCAGAGGATGCCGAAGGAGTTTTAGAAAAGTGTCACCGTATTCTCCGCAACATGGGTATTGTGGAAGTAAACGGAGTTGCCTTTACTACATTTTAGCTGTCATGTGCAACGTATCAGTGGTGACAAGTTTATGAAAAAGGTATACCAGCCGATGCAATACCACCATCTTGTGCTCAATTATTGGAAATATTTTTGAAAGTGTTTGTTACCCAGACTCTCCGAGATGCGTGGCACACAGAGTTTGAACGCTTGCGTCAGGGCACTATGACAGTGTCAAAATATGCTACAAGGTTCAGTGAATTAGCCCGTCATGCACCTATCATGGTTCCTACAGTTAGAGAGCGAGTCCGTAGATTTATTGAGGGGCTCTATTATGATCTTAAAATATGCATAGGTCGAGAGTTGCAAACAGATACTCCATTTTAGCAAGTAGTAGATATTGCTAGGAGGATTAAGGGTGTTCTAACTGAGAAAAGGGAGTCTAAGGAGACCAAAAAGTCTCGAAGCTCTGGAGGGTTCAGTGGATATTTCTCTTCAGCTATGACCCATTATGGCGGAGGCTTGAGTAGTAGGCCAGTTTAGTATATACATCAGATTACATGGGGTGCTCCAGTAAGTTCTTATAGTGCATCACCGACACAAAATTCTTATAGTGGTTATTCCATCGATCCGGCACAGACTCAGTACGAGCAGCCACGACCTCAGGGGAGTTGTTATGAGTGTGGTGATAGTAGGCATATCATGAGAGATTGTCCCAGACTTGGGAGAGGTGGATTTCATCAAAACACTCAAACTATGGGCCCTAATATAGTTACTATCCCACGTACACAGCCAATTGGAGGTGGAGGACATGCAAGTAGAGGACACCCTAAAGGCGGAGGCTCAGCCTTGATATAATTGCTATGGTGTGGCTGAGTCCACTACACACAATGGTGTCATTACATGTATGATCCCGATTTATTATAGAAGAATGTTTTTCCTTAATTTGATTCGGTTCTGAATATTGAGGCGAGTCCTCCTATTATGCTCCGCTTATGGGCGAGCTTCATAACTTTGTGACCCACTTATATATTTATCCCCGTTAATAGATTTGATGATGTTAGCTCGTGTCTATCATTTTTATTTTTGTACACCATTGGGGGCTATAAGTCCAAAAGTCATTTCTATTACTCTCTACAGTGGGTTTTGGTGTGATTTCGGAATAATTGATTTCCGTTTTATGAATTATAAGCCCTATTGGAATGGGGGTTCATTATGTATTGTGAAAATTATTTACGAAATTGACTGAAAAGAAGAAAGAAAGGAAATTGAAAATTTCAGTTGGCACAATGTGCAAAATACTTATGATTCGGAGATGAGGACGAGATCCTCGCATTTTCATATGGGGTGAAATATTTAAACGAGGCTATGAGCCGCGGTGGAAGTTATGTAAGGACGAGGTCCTTGTGGTGAAAATTTTATGAGTTTAAATTTTGTGAAATTTAATTTGTACTATAGTATTAATATGGAATCATGCTTGTTAGGCTTATTTGAAAATTCTTATATATAGTTTTCTATGAATATTTACTGTTTTTGTACTGTAAACATTGAGTTTTAGCCTATGAGGTGAGTGCCCAGGTGGCGTAAAGTGTGACTCATTAATTCCGGTTAATAATTATCAGGTCTTCATGCCTCGTGTCTTGTTGTTAGTAAAGCGGAGGTTTGAAACGAGATTTATGGTAACACGAGGTTAATTGGCGATGTTGTAATCGATTATGAACAACTATTAAGACCAGATATCATTATGATAATGCAATGCTTGTAATGTTAAGATTAGTGTTATTGATATATACATTATGGTATTTTGTTGGGTTGCAGATGTGTTGTTAGGAGTGGTTTGGGAGTTACTGTGGAAGGTGGATAGAACCAATTATAGGGGACACTCTGCCGAATGTTCTGAAAAATGTGGGAGTTAGTAAAATTTGGGTGATTGAGACGTGTGAAAGAAGAAATAAGTTATGTTATGTGTTTGAGAGATGACTCTACTTCTCATTCAAGGGCGAATAATTCTAAGTAGGGGAGTTTGTAACACCCCAGAAAATTTTGAAGTACTTCCGCGCTATCAAGAAAGTTGATGTCTACGTAGGCACGAGTTGCTATAGCCAGTGGAGACTAATATTGTCTGTTGATATGAAAATCAGGCCTTTTAAAATCTTTGGAGTGTTTGAAATTGGTTTTAAAGTTTATCAGTATGGGTGAAAGAAGTAATCTTCAACTGAGATGGCATTGTAAGATCCATATTAAATTTGCGGTGACCTAGCATCACCTGCGAGTATGTGAGTAATAATACACTCAGAAATTTAATGTCCTCAAAAAGATTCTTGGCACGTTCAAGGACGAACGTATGTTTAAGAGGGGGAGAATGTAATGACCTGACTTGTCGTTTTAAGAATTAACGCCCCATTCAGCGACTTAAGGTCCCGAGCAATTTCGTAACATGTATTATGATTTGCGTGTGCGATCGAGTTTGGAAGTTGGAAGATTTGAAATTTTATGAGTTCGATTTGTGGTGACGAGGTAGGCTATTGTGTAAGGACCCGTGAATTTCTGATTCTAATTCGAGCAATTTTGAGCTTAGGAATATAATTTAATTTGGACCCGAACCACATGAGAATATTTGGAGTAGATAAGTTATTCAGATACTTCGGGATAATTGTTTTATTAATACTTGAGTGTTGTAGTAATGGGGAACCCTTGGATGTTAATTTCAAAGCAATACGACTAAAGAAAATACAGTGAGCTATCTCCCCATAGCGCAGCTATAACACAGGAGGGAAGCGGAAACTTTTAGTAAACCAGTGACCTAAAGCCTTATAGCACAAGGATAATACCAGTTAAAAAACACTGTATTCGATTTTAGCAAAACAATGAGCTAAAGCCTTATAGCACAGGGATAGCACCGGTGGCCATATCACTTGTTGATTTGTGTTGCCCTTATAGTTATTTGTTTCCTATTATTTTGTATACTATATTGCACAAGTTATTAGACTAGTGAGTGTCTTGACAGTACATCGTCTCTACTCTATTGAGGTTAGTCTTGTTACTTACTGGGTACCAACTGTGGAGTACTCATACTACATTTTTGTACATTGTTATGCAGAATAAGGTATTGGAGATGTCAGACTCAGACAGAGTAAAGTGTGATCACAAGGATTCAAGGTAGAGTTGCTTGGTCGTCGCAGTCCCTTGAAGTCTTTCTATTTTATTGTACTGTTAATTATTAATCAAACAGTATTGGGTATTCGATCCTTAAGATAATTTCATGTATTCAGTTAGCGTTCGTGACTCGGTATTACCAGTTTTGGGAAGGTGTGATAATTATTTCCGTTGTCGGTTTCGAAAAAAACAATGCGGCTTGAAATGTAATTGTAATCGGCTTACCTAGTCTCATAGACTATGTGTCATCACGACGCCTATGGTGGGTTTGTTGGGTCTTGACAGGGCCGGATATAGGGAGGGTGTTGAAACCAGTTAGAAAAAACACTAGCTATAGGGCGCATGCAATCAAACACTGCCCTAAAACATGAAATGGATCATAGAAACAAAGAAATAATTATAAAAAGAAAGATATAATTAATATAATGTCAGTTAAACATAATATAACGACCTAGACGGTCATTTTGAGTATTACAACTCCGTTCCCCCATTTACTACTTAATTTATGCCTTACAATTGATTTATGACTTATCGGGTTAGTTGTTCGGGTCCGGAAAGATTTCGGAGTCAAATGAGACACTTAGTCTCATAATGAAATCTTAAGTTGGAAAAGTTGACCGGATATTCACTTATGTGTAAATGACATCGGAATTGAATTCAGATGATTCCAATAGCTCTGTATTGTGATTTTGGATTGAGGAGTGTGTCCAGAACATTATTAGGAGGTCCGTAGTGGAATTAGGCTTGAAATGGCAAAAGTTAAATTTTTAGGAAGTTTGATCGGGGGGTTTACTTTTTGATATCACGGGTCGGAATCCAGTTTTGAAAATTTGCATACCTCCATTATGGCATTTATGACTTGTGTGCAAAATTTGAGGTCAATCGGACATGATTTGATAGGTTTCGGCGTCGTTTGTAAAAATTGGAAGTTTCAAAGTTCATTAGGCTTGAATCTATGTGTGATTCATGTTTTATTCTTGTTGGATGTGATTTGAAGATGCGACTAAGTTCGTATGATATTTTTGGACTTGTTAGTGTATTTGGGTGAGGTCCCAGGGGCCTCGGGTGAGTTTCGGACGGCTAACGGATCAATTTTGGACTTTGCATTCCAGTTGATGAATGCTAGTTTTTTGTCACTGGTTTCCTTCTATGCGATCGCGTGAGAAGGTCCGCGATCGCATAGGCTTGCTTGGGCAGAGGTGAAATTGTTCTATGCGATCGCGTGAAGGCAAACGCTATCGCGTAGGCTTATTGACGCAGTGAAGATTTTGTTCGTCGCGATCGCGTAGCTATGGGAGTTTGTTATTCGCGAATGCGTGAAGAACGTCGCATTCGCGTAGAGTAANGTTCGCGTAGCGTAATTGGAGCAGAAGTAGAGGTCATGCGTTTGTGCTTCGCGATCGCGTGGATGCGTCCGCCATCGCATAGGTCTATGAAGTTATGCATCGCGATCCCATGGTCAAGTCCGCGATCGCGTAAGGTTACAACTGGTCAGGGGAAAACTGTGCTACGCGATCGCGTGAAATTGTCCGCGATCGCGTAGAGCAAGTGACAGGGCAGAAAGTTTAATTTCCATTTTTTACGATTTGGAGTTCGGAGAGAGAGGATTTTCGAGAGATTTGCAAGGAAAACAACGGGGTAAGTGTTCTTAACTTAATATGGGTTAAATTACCCGAATCCATGCTTATTGTTAACATTTAATTGGTGAATTAATTTAGAAAATTGTGAAAACCCTCTTGGTTTAATTTAAAGATTTGAGGGTCGAGTTGATGTCAGATTTGAGTAAAATTTGTATGGTTGGACTCGTGGTTGAATGGGCGTTTATATTTCATAACTTTTGTCGGGTTCCGAGACGTTGGCCCCAAGGGTAATGTTTGAGTTAATTTCGGATTTTTATGCAAAATTTGCATTTTCTTATGGAATTAATTCTAATAAATTGTACTGACTTAATCGAATTATTGTGGCTAGATTCGAGGCGTTTGAAGGCCAATTCATGAGACAATGGCTTAACGGAATTAGAATTTCACTGTTTGAGGTAAGTAACAGTTTTAAATCTGGTCTTGAAGGTATGAAACCCCGGATTTTTGTGTCACATGATTATTTTGGAGGTGACGCACATGCTAGGTGACAGGCGTGTGGGCGTGTACCGAGGGGATTGTGACTTGGTCCTTCCCGTGAAACCGTAAAGTTAAATAACTTGTTGTTAGCTATATGCTCACTATGTGTTGCAGATATTTGACTGTAAATCATGTCAGAAATCATGTTTAGATTATGTGTTGGCACTGTAGTAACCCAGAAAGGTCGTGTACATGTTCAATTATCTGCTAAATTGTTGTTTTGTACTCTGTCACAGTTTACTTGTTATTTTATCTCAGTCTCTATTGTTCATTATTGATGCATCATATCATTGTTCTTTGGGTTGATTTCATGATTATTGAGAGCCTGAGAGACGAGAGAGATATATGACTGAGTGAGGCTGAGAGCTTGATTGTGAGATATTATACTATAGCACGTGAGTTGTCCGTGCGGATCGTTATATTATACTATAGCATGGGAGTTGTCCGTACGAATCCAGATATTATACTATAGCACGTGAAATGTCCGTGCGGATCCAAATTTCTATAATATGGCACGTGAGTAGTCCGGTCAGCACGTGAGTTGTCCGTGCAAATTATAGCGCTTGGGCTGTAGGATCCCCTCCGGAGTCTATGCACCCCCCAATGAGCACGGATACCCATTAAGTGTGAGTGTTGAGGGCTGAGAGCCGAGTTGTCCGTGCGGATTATTTTGTGTTTTGGTGATGGGCTAGTCTGGAGGACTTGAGGCCAGGGTTAGACCGTAGCTTAAGCTCGGTAGCTTCAGTTGTAACCTGTACATTTTGACTCATATAAGCGGTAATGTCATGCCTCGAGCCTGTGGGGCGAGACTGACACCTGGTGCCTCATCTATCCTTGCGTACCAACTTGTGACTATGGGACTCTGAACATATGATATAATACTTTGGCCATGGGCCACATTGCAAGACAACTGCGAATGCTGACTAAATATCAATATAAATCTAGGCCGACAAGCCGGTCATAATTATTGCAGCTGACAAACCAACCAAATATACATACAAGGCCCGCAAGCCTAACGTACTGCACTAACTGACAGGCTTTGTCTATAAGCCTCTACTAATAGATATACTGTAATCGGAACATCTTCCCGACCTACTCATAACATATATACATATATACATAAGACGTACATAAAGCTCTAGATCCAGCAACTCCAAAAGGCATAGAGCTTACTGATCAAGCTGAACTCGGGCAACACTTAATGAGGAGGTCTACTTGCCTGTCGGTCTGAACCTGTACGCGTGAAATGTAGCGCCCCCAGAAATAGGACGTCAATACAAAATAATGTACCGAGTATGTAAGGCAATATATTGAAAGCTGAAACTGAATTGATAATATAATAACTGAAAGTAACTGGGAGTCGAAGATAATCTGAAGATATGCTCACCTGCTGATACTGACTCAACTCTCTTAACATAGTAAGTAAAATAGTTGTCCGGCCATATAAGGCTCGGTATATACATATATAACTTCTCTGCCATAGTAGCCTCTCTCATAGGCGCTCGACCCTACTAGGCTCTGTATCTCGGCTAACTAGGCTCACTCATAGGCGCTCGGCCACATTAGGCTCGGTATATAACTTACCATCTGATCAGAGGTTGCACAATAGGGGTCTGCCCATCGATTACAGCTCGATGGTAATGAAAATATTGTAATACTGTATATATAGACTTTCTGCTCTTTTGACTGGTAAAAGGAAATACTCAATTGAATATGAAGTTCCGATAAGGAGAATATTATAACTTACAAGACTAGGAAAATACGTAAATTCAGGAATATGAATTTCTCTTTATGCCTTGTTATCAAACTCGTGTAATTACGAGATCATGCCTAAATAAAGGAAGAGCTTAGACTTAACATACCTGGAGTAGGGAAAACTTCGTATGTTGTTCTTGGGAAAGATTTTACCGTAGTCTCTTAGAATTGCAAATCCCGTTGCTTTTACGCAGTGTAACTTTGTATGCAAATTTACCTGAAATCCATCACAAAAACCTGAATTAGACTTGAAGATTATGAATTGATCATTCTTGTATGAAATTCCACCGTACTCCTTCTTTGATAAAGGATCATATTCTTGTATGAAATTAGTTGAATTTAATAAGTCTTACCTTAGTGGGTGTGGGCCCCACTAGGTAATGACTTAGCAAACAACCCCTCTAAAATTTACAACCTTTTTTCTCTGAGTTAATACTCATCATCAAGGCCCCTTTGGGAAGCCACGTTAGGGGGGTTAGACTTATCCAAACGTTGTAATTAATTAGCTAATCTCCCATCAAAAATCATTAATTACACAATCATCAACATAATTAAGAATTATCTCAACTTACTTAAATTACTACTCACTTTTACAATGCCTTATACACCTTACTATCATGGCCATGTGGTACCTTGTATGGTACTAGTCAATAAATATCGGGTATTTTAGCTCGGGCCTTATTTTATCCCAAAATGTCAAACTTCGACGAAATTCATTTTTTTCGATTTGCTTACCCTCTTACCTTCACGAATTTACTTATCACTTGTTTGAAATAGCATACTACTTATAATCCCAAAATAATCTCATTCGCGAACTTACGTCGATTTACTTACGACGAAACTTTAACGTACG
Source organism: Nicotiana otophora (assembly GCA_000715115.1). NCBI lineage: Eukaryota > Viridiplantae > Streptophyta > Magnoliopsida > Solanales > Solanaceae > Nicotiana > Nicotiana otophora. The sequence continues at coordinate 17,316 of AWOL01S0040837.1, forward strand.
AAAATACGGGATGTAACATTTCATTTCCGAGCATATATCAATTTACTTATGAAGTACTTTCACGTATGAAAGCATGGGGTGTCACATCATTCCCCCTTTAGAACATTCGTCCTCGAATGTTTACTAATGCACTTATCATTATCATAACCCATAGGTCTTGCGAATACTTTAATATTCTCTTTTCTATTTAGACAAGTAGTATTTGAATAAATTCAAGGGCCAGGGCATCCCCCCCCCCTTAAGCCTCTTTCTCACACCACGACTTGTAGTCAGAATCCTTCTAATCTTGTA
>AWOL01S0040840.1:17552-53214 GCA_000715115.1 Nicotiana otophora
ATCTTCATCTCGATTGAATCTAAGAGCTCTTGACCATATAAGGTCTTTGTTTTGGGATCTTTCTTCATTAACTTGTCCCAAAAATTGTTGTAAAAAGTCCTATATAAGCAGGGGACTTGTTCTTCAGTGAATCCAACTTCTGGATTCCATTTGTGTATCCAAGGGATAGAAAATTCCAGAAAGAAATATATTTGGTTAATTTTTTCTGGGTAGCAGATATGATCTGCGTGATATAAATCGTTAATAAAAGGAGAAATTTTTATCCATTCTTTGTATAACATGAGAAATGGATCTGGTAAAATCTTTATTGTTGGACCGTGGTATGACCACCAGTTTAGAAACCAATTAGGAACAGTTGTTGCAAATATCTTTGCACATACTTTTACAAACCAAGTATGTTTGTGTCTATCATTATTGTAGTATAATACTTTATCAAAAGCTTGGATATAATCCCAATAAGTAAAATTCATTTTATTTTTGTTAAGGCTTATCTGCCTTTCCTTCATTGTGGATATACCCCAGTCTTCAACAGATATAATCTGTTTAATTATAATCTTCGAGAAGTTATAAACGTTTTCGTCTGTGCTATACCCAGAAAAGTGCTGAAAATCTGCACTGCCAGTACTGGTCAATATTGTTTCATAGTAGGAACGGGTTTTGTATGACTCACCCGGATAGTATAACCCATTTATCAAATATCTTTGGAATATCTTCCATGGTTCTTCTTTTCTCTGAATGTCAGAGTTTTCTAAGAGAAATATCATTTCTCTTTTTGACACTTTCTCGTATGACTTGATATCATCATTGTCATCTTTAGAAATGGAAGCAAAAGTATCACTTTGCTTAACAGAAGTATCTTTCTGTTTTTGAGCAGTCAAATATGCTTGCAAATGTGCGTATAACGGACTATCTTCTGGAATATCTTCCAGATGGACGGATGGTCTGATTGATGCTTCTTCTCTGAGAGATATCCTCTCATTGACTAAACTCCTTCTTCCCATTTGTATAACTGGGGAGTTTAATGAGGATCCGTATGACGATCCCGAAGGTGATGACCTTCCTCTGGACTGTGGGGACGATCTTCCCCAACCTCTACCTCTTCCCCTACCCCAGGGGGGTTCCATCCTGTAAATATTCACGGGATAAGAAATCTGGCAGAGAATTATCAATTCCTTTTTTATATTGTATTTCAAAATCAAAAGGGGCTAATTGAGCTTGCCACCTTGCAAATATCATTTTCAAGGCATCATGTTTAAAATCTTTGTTAAACATATATTTAACAGATTGTGCGTCAGTTTTATCAAAATATTTTGATTGTATAAGTCGCCTTGAAATTTTAAAATACATTTTACTATGGTTAACATTTCATGTGACACAGTAGCGTATTTTCTCTGGGCTTCAGACCATTTACCAGAGTAGAATCTAATCAAATATTCATGTTTATCATTGGGATTTATCTGTTTCAAAATCCCTTCGTAACCAATATTAGACGCATCAGTCTCTATAATCTTTTGCCATGCAGGATTAGCAAGGGTTAAGCAAGGTAAAGATTTAACACGTTGCTTAATATTTTTTACCAAAGTAGTGTGACTATCAGTCCAAGGATTTTTATAATTCTTTTTTAGCCTATCATATAAGGGGGCTAAATCACGTGATAGATCTTTATAAAACGGCGAAATATAATTTAAACTTCCCAAAAATCTTTGTAACTGAGTTCTATCAGTAATAACATCGGAAAATTTTGAGGCAAAATCAATCGATCTTTGAATAGGAGTAATCTTTCCCTGACAAATATAATGTCCTAAGAATCGAATGTTAGTTTGGAATAAACTCATTTTTTGTTTTGAGATTATCAAACCATTTTGTATAACAATTCTTTTGAAAATATCTAAATGTTTAATATGCATTTTAAGTGTTTTGGAAAATATCAAAATGTCATCGATATAGACAATGACGAAGTCTAGATAGGGGTTGAAAATATCATTCATAATTTTTTGGAATTCTGAAGGGGCGTTTTTCAAACCAAAAGGCATAACATTCCATTCATATTGCCCAAATGGAACATTAAAAGCAGTCCTATAAGTATGCTCTTTAAATATTTGAATCTGCCAATATCCAGATTTTAAATCAAATTTTGAAAATATATTGGCATCATATAATCTAGACAATAAATCTCTTTTATTCGGAATAGGATACCTAAACCACTTTAAATATTTATTTAAGGGCTTATAATTTATGACTAATCTAGGAACACCACGTTCCTTTTCAGCTGCGTTATTAACATAAAAGGCTGTACATGACCAAGGAGATTTTGAGGGTTTTATCAGACCCTTTGATAGCAAACTATCAATCTCTTTTTTGCAAAATTCTACTAATTCTGCATTCATCTGACAAGGTCTAGATTTAGTAGGAATATCATTCTCAGAGAAATTGTCTTCATATGGAAGAGTGACAATATGCTTTTTTCGGTTCCAAAAAGCACTAGGATGCTCAGCACAAATATCAATAGCAATCTGCTCGGAAATCAATTTGATTTTTTCCTGTACTTTAGTAGAATTTAAAGTATCAAATATATTCATACTAAACAATTCTAATTGTAAAGAATCAACATGTTTCTGCTTCATATCAATTAAAGCATTAATGTCTCTAGTTACTGGATCCGTAACAAAAGTATAACTAATCTCTTTATCCTTATAAGTAGCAGTAAAACCTTTCGAGTCAATGCTGGTAAAAGGATAAATAGCGTTAATAAATGGTGTTCCAAGTATAATTGGAGGGTATAACTGATTTTTAACCAATAAAAAGAAGTGAGGAATACAAACTTTATTCTGACAAATACCCGTATTAGGCAATTTATACTTTATATCTAAAGCATGTCCGGATGCAGATCTAACCATATGAGTAGTTTTTTGAAAATATTTTGTAGGTATTAAACCTTCTTGAATGCAGCTAACATCTGCTCCACTATCAATCATGGCAATGTTTGTAATAAAAAAATTATTATCAATGAGAATAGTACATTTAATATACCATTTGTGAGCAGTAATAATTTGCATCATTCCTAAAAACATATCATGTTTAAGATTAAAACTAATAGGTTTTTCTTCAATATCATTTTCAAAAATACCTTTATTTTTATCATTAGATTTCTCAGCTGGAGAATTGATTTTCTCAATCTGAGTAATCCTATGATCACAAATCATTTGATTTTGTTTAAGAGATTTAATCTCTCGTTTCAGGTTTTCAACCTCAACTTTTAAGTCATTGAAAGAAGAATCTCTTGTTTGAGTTGTGCTTTTGTTTAACAGACGGTTATTAACTTCTAGTAAAGAATAAGGCGGGGAATATTCAAATTCTTTTTCAAAAGGTTTTGCAAAACTAGAACTTGAACTAGAACTTGAACTAGCAGCCAAATTAATAATCTTTTCACGAAGTTTTTCATCAGTAACTTCCTTTAAAAGTTCTATTACATTATCAGATGTAATAGTATTCATATTCAAATTTTCAAATTGTGATTGTAATTTATAAAATTCATCATCACAAGCACATGTATCACTTTTGCAAGTTGTACAAGTATTATCAATATTTTTATCACTATCAGATAAATCAAGTAAATCTATTTCAGCTTCGGATTCTGACTCAGAATAATAATCCGATTCTGATCCAGAAGTATATAACAAACCATAAACCTTATCACGTAACTCATCGTCTAGTCCTAAGATTTTCAGCTTTTGAAGCTTACAATTCGGAGCTATATGGCCAAATTTACCACACTTATAACACTTAATGTCAGCTAGGTCTCTCTTAGACCTATTTTTGGTAAATCTAGTAGCCTTACGATGGGCTTTCTTAGCTTCTGGTTCTTCTTTGGATCTATATCTAGATCTCTTCCTCCTATAAGGACTGTCTTGGTTGGGGTATCTATGATACTTATGTTTCTTCTTCCTATGAGTAGAAGTCTCGGGTAAATCGAACTGGGTGCAAAAGTCTCCTAATTGGTTTCTTTCCTTAAGCTTATCCATTTTAAGCTGTCTGGACAATCTTAATTCATTGCACAGGTTTAACCCTTCCTGTGTGCAAATTCCTATCAACTTACCATAGGTATAGTCTCTGTATGGAATTTCACCATAACTATCTCTTAAAATTTTTCTAACTCTTTCAGCAAATAAAGAAGGAAGGCCATCTATAAACTTAGCTTTCCAATGTTCAAGCTTATTTTCTGGTAGTTCCATCACTCTACTCATAAAAGTGTCTTTATACCATCTAAACTCACTTAAAATCTTACATATAAGGCTATTAAGGAGAGTACGAATAGTCTCGTTCTGGTTGGTAAATCTACCATTAAAGTGTTCTAATATAGTAAGAATAAGGGTATAAACGGCATCTTCCCTATTTGCCACTAGGGTCATGCCTAAGTTATCAACTCCTTCGTCAGTGGCTTGAGCATTAATAACCATTGCTCTTTCTTCTATAGTCAAATAATTGTCCCACCAGCCACGCAGTTGGCCAGTAAAACCTACAATAATCATTCTGCAAATATTCCTATCTGTATTTTTTACGCTTTTACAGATAGTTGCATACATAAGCATTCTATGTACAAGAATAGTTAATTGCCTATCAGTCAAACCATCAAGATTCCATTCATAGATTTCGGAACCACTATAAGACGTATTAGTCTGATTCCAATCACGTTCCTCTATTAAAACATCTTGAGGAGTAGGACGATTGTAATAATAAGTCTGCATTCTAGGTTTATCAGCATATCTGCTATCTGCAAACTTACTATTCTTTTTGGAGTAACTTCTGAGTTTATTAAAATCTGACAAAATATCTTTTTTATAGTCAAAAGTAGAATCTAATTTATCAGCAAAATCATTTGATAAATCAATGGGTTTGATATTCAAATCGGATAACTTTTTATCAATAAGTTCTTCTAAGTCACCAAAAGATTTAAATTTAAAATCATGAATATCAGGGGGTCTTTAAATATGAGTAAGAATAATTTGAGGTTCTGATTTGCTTCCTGAAGAAGAGGCAATATCAGTCAAAGTCTTTTTAGTATTCATATCCTTAATCAAGACTATTAAATCATCAAATTTTTTATTAAGAAAACTAACGTTTTCACCCAAAACTTTAACATATAAACTCAAATAATTATTTTGAGAAATTAATTTATTAATTTCTGCGATGCTGACTGCAGCAACATCTTCATCAATAAATTTTTGAAATGCAGTAAAAGTAATACCTGTATTATTAGGTAAAACAAAAGATGATTGAGGAGGGTAAATGGCTTTTGTAATATTGCCCTTCCCGTCTTTATAAGATCTTTCTAAAACTTTTATAAAAAGTGGTAAATATGTGGTTATAAACCAAGGAACAAAATACATAATTTGATTATGTAAAGCACAAGTTTCATAAAACTCTTGGGAAATATTATTTAAATCCTCTTTACTATAAGTATCAAAAAACCAAGTTTTAAACTGGTTCCATTTATCAGAAAAAAATTCTTTTTGAATATAACCTCTAGCTTGTGACCCTGGACTAAAATCAATTTGGTGTGGAATAATTAAGTATCATTGGGGTCAAAATCCATTTCAGACGCAGAAGGAATATCCTTATCAGAAATATTATCATTATCCTGAACAATATTTGTCTTGGGGTTAATCTTAACCCTTTCGACTGGCTTATCACCTACTTTAGTAGAAATTGTGTGTAAAGATGCAGCACGATTTCTAGCTGGTCCATAGACTGGCTCAACAGGAGAAATGTGTTGAATATCAGGCAACAGTCTAAGACTAGTAAAGGAATGTCTATTATAACTAGAACTAATAGTAGGCAACAGTCTATTATTAGAAAATGACTGTCTACTATAAGTGGAACTATTATCGTCAAACTGAATGCAAATCCTACCATCCGGATTTTGAGTAATATGAGAATACTCAGTATTACTGACAGCATCAGTTATCTGACTGGGGGATATAACCGAATCTAAAGTCCATGTAGTTGGAAAATTAATTTCTTTCCACTTAATAGGTCTCCTCGTGGTGACCTTAGACTTTGCAAAATTCGTTTCCACTAGAATAGTCTGATCAGATGTATCATATAATTTACATCTGGGGTTTAACGTAGATAGTAATTTAAAATAAATTCTATACGATAAACATATCAGTTCAGAACCAGGAGCATAATTATAACCATGCGAACTACCGCCCGTCAGTTAATTTAATTGAGAAGGCATGGCGGATTACCGCCCGCCACTTGATCCTGTTAAAAATGGTATCAAACAGAAATCACCGTTTGACCGGGAACTGGACTTGTTTCACACCTCACATCTGGCTTTTATATGCCTGGAAGGTTTCCACCAGTTAAAGATTTCTATTTTAACATATTTGAGAATTCTTAATCTAGCTAATTCAGTACCCTTATATTTAAAGACTGGCGGTAATCCGCACAATCAGTAAGGATATAAGAATTGAAATATACTTGAATTTTATATATAGTTTAATGACTGTATGGAAGGTTAAAAATCTTTACTCAAGTAAGGGGTCTGTCATAATATAATACATACTTTTATTGAGCTCATGTGTCTAGCAGTTCTAACCGTGAAAGAAGATGCCCTTTTAACTCCTTTATCGGGCTGAGGTTCACGGCTGGTTAGACGAAGCCACTAAGGTAAACCCAATAAGAGCAGTGTTATATCAGAATGTACCAACCATCTTGACACCAAGTCAAAACTCTATATATAAAACTCATTTATATTTTAATAGATGCCGTCGCTTTCATGGTTTATATANAAACCTCGGTGGACATATAAAAGTCAGCAGAGGTGCGAAACAATTCCAGTTCCCGGCGGGCGGTAATCCGCCATGCCTTCTCAACTAAGCTAAAACAGAAATCACCGTTTGACCGGGAACTGGAATTGTTTCACACCTCACATCTGGCTTTTATATGCCTGCGAGGTTTCCACCAGTTAAAGATTTCTATTTTAACATATTTGAGAATTCTTAATCTAGCTAATTCAGTACCCTTATATTTAAAGACTGGCGGTAATCCGCACAATCAGTAAGGATATAAGAATTGAAATATACTTGAATTTTATATATAGTTTAATGACTGTATGGAAGGTTAAAAATCTTTACTCAAGTAAGGGGTCTGTCATAATATAATACATACTTTTATTGAGCTCATGTGTCTAGCAGTTCTAACCGTGAAAGAAGATGCCCTTTTAACTCCTTTATCGGGCTGAGGTTCACGGCTGGTTAGACGAAGCCACTAAGGTAAACCCAATAAGAGCAGTGTTATATCAGAATGTACCAACCATCTTGACACCAAGTCAAAACTCTATATATAAAACTCATTTATATTTTAATAGATGCCGTCGCTTTCATGGTGTATATAGGAGAGAAGTTAGATATTCAACATAGATATGATGTCTCTTAGCCGGACATCGTCACGGCCACAGAGGAGAGACTAGAAGAAAAGCTAACTAAGAAAAGAAAGAAATATGTACCTTGTGGCCAAGAAGCAAGACCCTGAAGATGAAGAACTTATATATATATATGGCCGGGCTTGTGCCTTGTGCCTCAGAGTTTTCACCTCGCCTCTTGCCCACGCCTTTTAAAACACTAGTTTTGAACAATGGAAGCAAATCCACTTATGGTTTTGTCTTTTGGATGGAAAAAAAAGTCTTGTCTTCATGTCTTGTGCAGCAGTGTTGTGCCACTATTGGTGAACGGAGCTGAAGTTGATGGTACAAGCTCAAAGTTTAAATCTCAGCGGAGGACAAAAAAAAAATGTGATTGGTTATTTGTCTAAGACTCTAAGTATTGTTGATGAACATAATTACTTGGTATATGTGTTAATAGAAGGTAATTAACGTATATCAAGTGAATTATTTGAGTTGTACACAAATTATTCTGAACATTACAACAACAACAACAACTCAGTATAATTCCATTAGTGGGGTCTGGGGAGGGTAGTGTGTACGCAGACCTTACCTCTACCCTGGGGTAGATAGGCTATTTCCAATAGACCATCGGCATCCTTCCCTCTAAGAACTTCCACCTTGCTTTTGGGGTGACTCAAACTCACAACCTCTTGGTTGGAAGTGGAGAGCGCTTATTCTGAACATTACTATTGTAAAAAAGGACGCATGTGTCTTGTATATGACCCATATGTTAACTTTTTAAAGGCTCAAACTCTGGTTTCAATTTTTTGTCCTTTATTTTTGAGTATAAAGCCCAATATTTCAACCACAAACTTGAATATAAACCCTCTCTATATGGTATTAATATTAAATGATATCTTGACTACGTTTAGAGTAAAATTTACTTCTTTTTACATTCCATGACAAATTTAAATTCTATTCGCTTAGTTAAATTTCTTTTAAATGTAATTGAATACTAAACATTCAAGAAGCAAAAAGAATCTTATTTATGCTATTTAAGACAAAATCTATCATAATTATAAAATGAAAATGAAAAATTTTAGAAAATCTTTTTTTTTTGTGAGATAAAAAAGTGAAGAACGCATAAGAATTCTAGGAGTACATAGGATTAAATATAATATAATTTAAATAACGCGGGAAGATATACAAATGATGCAATGTCATTATATATGTGATGTGTTATCCACATCAATGCAATTAAAAACACATGAAGTCATATGTGTTTAAAATATGTGTTTTGATCGACCAAAAGTATATGTTAGAAAACTCGTGGAATAACAAAGGAAAACTGACACTGTATAGTACTCTAAAAATAATAGTCAAAAAATTATATATTTTTTGTATATATATACATTATGTATGTTATATATAAAAATTATACAAATTTTATATACTTTTCGGTTACCAAATATAAATAGTTTCTGACAGTAGAAGCCCTTACACATACAAATATTAATTTATTAAGCCTTGAATCTATGACAAAGACCCATATTAAGTGTTAGAACATGTTACTTTTGAATAATTAGAAAGCTTTACCTGGCCTTTTGCTTCTTGGAATGCCACAAGTAAGAATATGACAAATAGCACTTTGGGGGGTTTTGGGGGAAAGTACTTGAGGATGAGAGTACCAACTCATTATTTTAAAGTTACTTCTACCTGTTGTGTCAGCTTAAAAGAATTCATTTGTATAATTGATACAATTTTTTGAAAATTTCAAAATAATCAAGTTTAATAGGAGTAACATTTTTAGCATTTTAACAAAAAATCCTATAAAAGTTTTTAAAAAATTGATCCCTCTAAATTAAGGATCCCTTTTTATTCTTTTTCACTTTTCTCTTTCCTCCATAACTTTATCCCCTTTCAAAACCATAGCCACCATTAACAATTCTATCATCTTCTCTACCATTATACTTCTATCATCATCATCATCATCACTATTGACCAAAATTGATAAAAACGAGCATGAATACATAGAATATCAGCAAAAATAGTATTCCCAAATCGAAGAAAGATTAATCTGAAAAAGAAAGAAGAATAAATAGATTCCCTGGGGGGGGGGGGGGGGGGGATTATAATTCAATTCTATAGATTCTATAATGTTTTTTCTTTTTTTCTTTTTATGGTATACGTTTGGTGTAATATACATAACTATACATTATACAAATTATATGTTATTTATTTTGTTTGAATAATAATGTTTATACTACTTTATCACCATATATATCCTTAATATCTTTTTATTATACCATATAGTATAGTATAATACATGTATATAAATAAACTATACCATGCATAATTCATAAAGCTTATAACTTTAAATACATACGGTATATTTGACATATACCATTAATATATGGTATAAGGTTTATCACATATACCATATATTAAATAAAAATATGAGCATCACCAGCCAAATATGTAACATGTTAAAATAATATGTGTAATATTCAAACTTGAATTCTAAATATAAAAAAAAGAAAAGAATTTTGCCAAAGAGTGCAAAAATCACCAGACATCCCTACACCCATTTTGCCAAAGAGTGCAAAAATCACCAGACATCCCTACACCCCAGATTGAGTTGTTTGCTCATTTTCACATAGTATTTTCAGAGACAGGAGAACTCCTTCTTTACTTACAAGAATGCTACTTAGGGAGAAGAATCTCTTGACTCAAGTGCATGTTAAAGCATCCGCCCATTCCTCAGTGAAAGGAAATGCTACTCGCGGATCAAAAAGTGGGATACAAACAAAAATTTTGATATCAATTTTCCAAATTTAATACTAATAAGGTGTGGGATGACATATAATCATGTAAAAAGAGTAATATCCGATACTTCCTGTTTATAGAAAACAAAACTTATGGATATCTAAAAAAGGAAAATAAGGAACCAACAATATAGAATAGAAGAAGCAAAACTTGACTATAGGTCCTTCATTTTCTCCCTCTCCTTTGCCCCAGAACATTCATATACCATGAGATAGTTGAGGTACAGAATATGTGGTTTTGCTTCATCTCATACAAAATCTTTTATTCTAACAGGAACTTATATACTGGTATGAACAGATTGTAAACTAACTCCAATAAACTGACAGCAAGAAAACATATACTGCGCTATGCGCTAGCATGTTTTAAGGAAGACGTAGAGAAGAACCTAATATGCAGCACACCTTCTTCATTATGGTTTAATTCACAATATTTGCTTTACAAAAAACCTGATTGAAGTAACAGACATTACAGTTATCTAAGCCATATATTTTTTGATAACCGAACTGAACCATACATGTAAACACATGAAACCAAAAGGTTGTATTTCCAGAATGTGTTATTCTTTCAGAAAATGAATAAGATTGAGCATGAGGACATTACATGTGTCTTTCGCGACAAAATTAGACAGTGGACCTACATTTCTTGAATCTTGGTATATCAAGCTACTCTTCCCCATGACTTCTTACTCCAACACATTCAAACGATTCCTGAAATCAAATTAATACCTATTTTTAAAATGATAACAAAGAAAAAGCATGTCCTTTTCAAACTTATAATCTTGAGCAGTTATTTTTTTCCTTGTTCCAGTATCTGCTTCTTAAAAGAGCAAAGAATGAAGAGGTATGTAAGTATTACCACCTTAGTAAATTCAACTGTCAAACATTCTGCACGAGGAGCAATTTCCAGTAAGTAGGACATAAGATGTATAGGTACATCAATGATGTTGCTATCCTTCTTCACTTTTCTTCCATCTGAATGTGATGATTCGCCACGGGTGGATAGTTTGTTATCCTACAATTTGAAATTAAAATAGGTCAGTTGGAGATCAGTATAACGTCTAAATAATTAATTTATATGCAATCTAAGTAGTGCAACAATAAATTAGAAAGGAAAACCAAATTCAAAAGCCAAGCTGCTATATCAACAAGCTGCTCAAATTACAAGAATCTAATAAGTCGACAAACAGTATTTAATAGAGCAGAGAAGGATAATATAAGCTAATTACCATCTTAGGAAAACCAAATTCTAGCCAAGTTGCTATATCAATAAGCTGCTCAAATTAAAAGAATCTAAAAAAGTCGATACATAATATTTAATAGAGAGGAGAAGGATAATGCGAGCTAATTGCCATCTTAGGAAAATCAAATCCAAGCCAAGTTGCTATATCTATCAGCAGCTCAGCTACGAGAATATAAGAAAGTCGATAAACAGTACTCCTATTTAGTAGAATCAGAATGGAGAAGGATTCTACTAAATAGGAGTAGAATCTCTATCACGTAATGAAGTTGAGATACAAAATTACAGAAGTCACTCGAAGTTTATACACAAGTAAAGAACCCCTAATCCAATGGAAACCACCCTAAAATAAGATGACCACAAGCTTTTTCCCTATGAAAAACTGCTCATGAAGATATTTCTGCATATTAAGGTCACTCTAAGTCCCTCATTTTGAACTTCAGGAAAGGGCTTCTACTAGAAATTTGAGATATCAAACTCAAAAGATCAAAAGAGAAAAGTAAAATATGAAAAAGAGATTGAAATAATAACACGAGTTTCTATCATGGTTTAGTACCTCGGACGCGTTGAACACCAAGTATCCGTCAGCGGTGTGCTTCAGTATGTCAGCAACAGCATTAATGGGCATAGTTACTGATGAAGATCTATCCTCAGTTATGAACTTTATATGCCTCAAATTGCCAAAAGTAACATATTCACGTATTCCAGAAATAGCAGAGAGAGCCTAGGCATACACATAATCACTTCAATCAGTGAGCAAATTCTTCAACTAGCCCACCCAACTCCCAATATCCCTCCCCCTTCCATAGACAAACAAAGACGGATAACACACAGCGTTCTCTTTTCCGATAAAAATGCAAGGTGATGAATGACTTCACTAGCACCTTTATAAACATTTGTTTGGTCAAAATACAGAAAGATTATTGTCTTGTTAAATGAGATTAGAACCCCTTCTCCCGACACACACTAAACAAGAAAAAGAAGAAAAGGGAAGGTCTTATTGTTACCTCAATGGTGTCAATGGACAAAGATAGAAACCTCGCGCTGCAGAATTGTCCAAGCATGGTCATAAAGCATTCACCAGTCCATCTCTTTCGATCTTCAGCAGAGTTCCATTTAGGATACCGCAAGTCAATACAAACTCTATCTAAACAACCCAAATCCTCCTTAAAACACACCTTAGCAACATGCCCTTTAAACACAAAAGACGAAAGCTTTGGAGCAATCACATTAATCCTATGTATTTCATAACAACTCAAAGGACTCCTCCAATATAATATCTCCAAATTCTTTAACTCCAAGCATTTCATTTCCAATTCCTTAAGTTTACCTTTACCCCTAATTGCACATTTGCACAAAATCACACTCTCAAGCTTAGGACATCCAGAAAAGATTTTCCCATCATCAAAGTTGTCATCACTAAACACAAAATTCTTCAACTTGAGATACTTCAGGTTGGCAAAGGTCCAACTTTTTGGCAATGCAATACTATTACGAATCGCACAGTTGAGTTCCAAGACTTCAAGAAATTGAGAAGAGAGCAAGCAAGTTGGTATAAACACGGGGTTATTAGTAGTAAATGCAGAGATAATGAGATTTTTAACTCTATGATCAGCAGCATAAGTCATACATTCTTTACTGAAAGATGAGTAAACCATATCGTACACAGAAAGCCTAAGCTTAACAAGTTGAGAATTACAACGACGAGCAAGAACATGTCTAACAAAGAAGATGAATTTCATTTGTGAATTAGGAAAGCCGGAATAAGAAGCAACATTCTTGAAATCAAGAACAGGGAGTGAAGTCCAAACCAATTTCCATCTTTTCGACAATACTGATGTCCTTACAGCAGTTTTAGTGTCAAGAAAACAAAGTATAGCGATCATAATACCATCTGGTAAGCCACTGATACGATCCATTTCAACCAATTTCTTGATCTTCCTTTGCTCGTCTTTGTGATTAATACCCACTTCACAATTTTATGGATAAACACAAATGCATCTGTTATAAGAAAAAAATTGAACTGAATGGGTACAGTGAATTCAGAAATATTTTCCTTTTATGGGTGAAACGGAAATAATTTTGATAGGAATTGGGGATTGAAATTTCAAGAAATTGCAGAGAGATTTTGTGGAAGTTACATGCAGTAATAATAGTATGAGTATGATTAAAAGGCTTACAGAAGTCGATCAACAACGGACTCTGAGTTGGTTAAAGGAAAATGAAGTTGATCTTCCTTTTTTTTGTTTTACCATACGATATAAGTCAAGCAGTAAATAGTAGATATTTGAGATTTTCAGTCAATGGGAAGACTTTAGGACAATCTCAAACCAACACCATGAAACGCTATTTTGGCGTAAAATTTGGTATTTTGACTCTCCAACACAACACCATTCCGCTATTTTGGTGTGTGAATAGTGTTATTGATAAATAATATTCTATTTATTAATATTTTATTATTATCTTTTATTATATAACACTTTTAATTTAACATATTATAAATTTTATAATCATTTATACTTTTTATGTAATATTTTTATAATATTAATTTTATATTTTAATTTTGGTATATAATTTTAATAAATTAATTTTCGTATATATTACAACAATAATTTAGTATGGGAGCAACATACTAATCCTAAAAGTTGAATATTTATGTAGAAATTAAACTAAGTTTTACCATAATGTAATATTTTTTAATTATATCTTATCAATGATTTCATTTTTATTTGAATTATCCATTAATATGTATAATGTATAATATTTGCTTACAATTTATATTATTTAAAAATTTATGGAATAAAATAATTTTATATTAAGTGATTATATAAGAAAGGAATATGAATTATATGGTTATATAAGAAAGGAATATGAATTATATGACTATATAAGAAAGAGATTTTGTTTTAAGAAGAAAAAAAAATAAAAATAAAATAATATAATATAAAAGAGAGAAGAATATAAAAAAAATATATTTTTTTTGCTGTAAAAAATAGTGTAATGAGTTGGAGTTAATCTGCATTTTTTTGGTGTAAAAAATAGTGCAAGGGTTGGAGATGTCCTAACTCTATTCACTCCTCTTCAAGATTGTAATTTTGTTTTACTCATTATTTTTACTTGATATGTAACATCAAAGTAGGTAATAACACCAATATTTATAATAGTATAAATTCTATTTTAACTCAAAACTAAAAAACTTATAATTATATAATTTTAATTGCAAATCAATAAGTTCAAAACAATTTAAGTTTCATACTCTAATTTTGAATTAGTCTTCTAGCAAAAAAAATCAATTTTCTAATCAAAATCGAAAAATACCTGAATTTTATGTCAAATTTTATATGAGTATTGACTATCCCACATTAGAAATATAATAACAATATCACAATTATATAATTCTAAAATTATTAATCCCTATATATCTCACTTTACCCTTAGAGGATATAGACATGTTACAATAAATCTATTTTTTTTTTAAAACTATACTAAAAAAATTACTATTGTTTTACTTTTCAAACAACAATAGAGTGGTATAAAGTAGATAGAGGTAATATATATTTCTCTTTTTAGAATTTACTTTAAAAACCATATTTTATTTTAGAAAATCATTTGAATTCTCGTATACATCAAGTGGCACAATGAATAAACAGAAAAAGAACCCAAAATTTAAGTGTTTAGATCCGATCACTCATTTTCATTCAACTGCTAACACTTTGAAACAAATATGCTTTTTCTCTTTGTCTCCATCTTCCTCCTCTTAGCTCCGGCGTCATTGCCGTCGATCGCGGCGGCGGAGACGGAGCAGCAGAAGCAGCAACAGTTCGCCGTTGACGGCGGGAAAGTATTGAAGCTTGATGAATCCAACTTCGATGCCGCAATTTCCACCTTCGATTATATTCTCGTCGATTTCTATGCTCCTTGGTGTGGCCACTGCAAACGTCTTGCTCCTGAGGTCCATTTCCTTTTTTAATTGGTCGGGCTCATATTTGATGATTTTGTATTTGTTTATTTATTCAACTATTTTACTTTCTACTTGTGATTTGATGATGATAGCTGATTTAATTATATATCAGAGGCCTGTACTTTAATTGAACTAAGGGTCCTGCTTGAGTGTAGTCATTCGTAGGTGCAAAGCACTTTACTTGCTATTTTAAGTGGATAACTGCAATAAATACAGTTGGTTTTCGTTACTTTAAGTGTGAGTAAGAGTAAATCAGGTATACATGATAATTGACCTCAATTACAAAGAAGAAAAGCCAATGAGTTGAATGAATTAAGAACTGCAAAACTAGAATAAGCATATACTGAGTTTTTGATACTTTTGCTGGAATATGGAATCTAAATTAGACTATAGATCTTTTCTCTTTTTATGATAGTAGTGTCCGAGCCAGCTTGTGCACAGTCCACTATTCCACTAGGTACTGCTATGTCCACTAACACAAGTACCAAGTAACTTTGTCCACTAAGGATTAGGAAGATAGGAAGAAATAACATAGTCTTTTTTGTCTCTGATGGGATTTGAACCCTGATCTCCGAGGTTTGCACCCACTTCATTGAGCACTACTAGACCATGCACTTGGTGCCAACTGCCAAGTCAGTATAAATCATAGAGGGGCTAATTGCAGCTTTTGTCCCTACTTCAGGGCTTTTGCGATCTCTTTCCTAGATAAGATACTTAGTCTGAATGCCGCAAATGTTACTGCTGGGTCTATCTGAGAAGGGACATTGAAACCTCCTTTATGCTGAAGAACATACGCCAGTTTTTAATTTTGAAAAGGAGATTTCCATTATTATCTTCAACTTCATATCCATTACCTTCAAATTGTAATCCTTTTATTTCAAGAGGCTAAGGACTTTGGGGCTAACTATAGAAACTGAATACCTGATATAATTTATTTTTTTTAAAATTGCAACTAATTAGCTATTGGCATGGTCATTAATAAGAAATTGCAAATGGTTGTGTTTGTTATTGATCAAATGCCGTTTGCTGTACAGTCAAACATATAAATTTACTGGTGGATGGACACCGTAATTGTTTTTGTAAGGTCCAAATGCTATGCTTGTTTACCTTATTAGGAAAGAAACGAAACATAGTTAGATATTTTCTGAAGCAAGTGATAGTTACAGTAGAAAAAGAGACAAGGAAAGAACTACTGACAAGGTTGCATTTCTACCTTAATTGATAAAGGATTATCCAACTAAATTCAAAAAGGTTGCATACTTTCCAGCGAAAAGGTAACTAGCCTCTAGAATGATTATGTCATATAGGCAATACATAGATTTGGATTTTCATTCATTTTGTGAAAGTAATCCCTACATTATTAGTCGCCCTCATAATAATGTGTACGTTATTATTCACTGCATACAAGTCTTGCATTATAATTTCTACATAACTAGTACTTGAACCAAACGACCCTAAGAGCATTATCTCTCTGTTAGATGGTTTCTGTGTTAGTGTGGGGAGGAGAGTGTTTTGCTGGTTGGCCATATGGAACTGCTTGAGAGATGAGGTGGCAATGGTTCTTTATATACATTGATAATCTTAATATCAATCATATCTTAAATTACAATGAGCCCCCCCCACCCCCCCAACAAAAACAATATTGCATTTAATATTGCCTTCAATATTTGCATTTCTCTTCTCAAGAAAAGAACCTCTTTATTGTGTACTCTGCTAGAAGTATAGAATGCGAACAGCGTTGTGTTCCAGACTTCCAGGATAACTTGGGTTAACTTATGTTTAAGTTCTTTGCAGTTGGAATTTTGTGTGATTTCACGTGATTTTCCGAATTTCTGAATTTTTGGAATTTTGACCTCTAGCAATCTGACAAAGTTTAAGTTCTTTGCAGTTGGACAAAGCTGCTCGCATTCTTGCTGAATTGAAGCAGCCCCTGGTTATTGCAAAAATAGATGCTGACAAATATAAACGTGTTGGGTCAAAATATGACATCGAGTACGTGTTCTTTGGCCTTATCATTAAGTCATTTTTCTGATATTAGTTTTACAATGTATGATCTGCATCTGTTTAATCAGGTTTGCAAGAACTGAAAAGAAGGGTAGTTATTCATTAGTTAGATAAGACATTTTTCTTATCATTCTTCAAGGGCTATCATTTGGTGATATTCATAATCAAAATAGACGTCAAACTCAGTAGTGCAGTGCAGGCCACAGGTCTAAGAGGTTGATTCCAGATTTCCCAGCCAATTAACCATTCCTTCCTGAAGTGATAGTGTTCACAACAGTTTGCTTTAAAAATTGGATTTCATTTTTACTATCTTAGGTGTACCATATGGGCAATTTGATACGTATGCACATGCATAAAAAGCAGATAATATGTGTTTGGAAGTAGAGGAGTTACAAGACACTGAAGTTGATAAGCAAAAAGGCTAGATGCTGAAAGCTTATTGAGGGCCCTGCCACATCCATCTTCCGTGTCAGTACATCTGCTATGTCCTCTTCTGTCTTTCCTTTCCCTTGAACCTCCATTAGTTCTACCTCTGATTATAATATGATCTCCTGTTTCTGTCCTCTCTCAGGCTAGGATCTCTCCCTCGTCTATATTGTTCCTTCCTCTTTCTGTCTAGGATCTCTCTCTCGTGCTTATATAGTGCTGATACTTCTGTGGTTATTTTTGGGGACTCATGCCATGCGCTGGAGTATGAAGTATCCTTTGTCAAGTCTGTTGGAGAGGCAGAGTAGCCAGGTGACGTATATGGGGAGGGTGTAATCAGGAGAATTAAAACTGATGGACAAAATATAAGACTAGTAGAAAGGGGATCGAGCTTTTTAGTTGGGAAATTTGGAAATTGGGTTCTAATGTACTTTCTGAACCGTCATTATTTTAAATGAGGCTGGATTATCCCGAGAGTTCAGCTGTTGCACAATTCAATTTTGTTTTTCTGCGAGAGAGTGGAAACTGAAAAGCTTCCAATGGAAGATTTATTAGATGCTCTTTGCTCTCCCTTGAATAAATAAAAACTATGTTGAGCTGCAGGAATGCACATGCTTTACGGAAATTAGATCAGTTCTCCCCTTGCTTATGAAATTAAATACTAGCCTATTCTTAAAACATTTTGTTGCTAGTTTTATACTGTATCACCCGATGGTTCTGAGGTTGAGACTGTAGAGCCCAGACAGTTTAACAGTCCAGGCAGTAAACTTTGGTTATGGCAACATAACCGGTGGTCCTTAAGACTCGTATTAGCCAGGTAGGCGTTGAGAGAGTCATGAGGAGGACCGTGGTTTAAGGTTTGCTTAACAGGACTGTGGCTTGACAGGGCTGGTGTCTCAGTAAATTTTTATCATGTAGTTCCATTTAAGCGATCCGGAATAATATATGATACAATTTTGATGAGAAGTTAATAAATTTCTTCCAAAATGATTTTTATAATGATTTTTATAATGGTTGCTTTTGTTCCAGTTATATGTATCTGTTATAGGATTTATTACAAACCTTTATATACTTTAAATCCTATTTGCAAGATTATGGATTTCAAAAATGAAACTATTCTTATAGAAACTAATTTTGGTAAGTCTAAAGTTACCACCAGAAGAACTATTAAGTGGGATGAAATCGATTTTCCCAAATAATGAGTCATTGAGGAAGCAATAGTTCCTCAAAATAACATTAACAGTGAAATCACAGAAGTTGAACAAACTTCAGATGGAACTGTTAAGATCAGGTTTAATGAACCAGATCAAACTGATAATATTAGTTATTCATCTAGATTAACTAGATCAAATTCTTCTTATATTTCACCTGTTGATTATACTATAGATTTTCCATCAAGATCATCTATATCACAAATTAGAGAAAATAATGGAATAGATGTCATAAAAAGTAGTACAGATAATATTGCTAGTGTTATTCCTAATTCAACTGAATCCGAAATGGATTTTTCCAACGGTTTAAGTGGATAGTCACCGAATAGATTTTAGTCTGGGTTCGCCGGCAAGAAAAATGATTTGAGAAGAATTTAAAACACCCAGATGGAAACTTTTCAGAAATTGATTTTTTGACAATTTTGATGAGAAGCTAATAAATTCTTCCAAAATGATTTTTATATGATATAAGTAGTCACAATAAAATGATTGCTTTTGTACCATAGTTTATGTCTAAATATGTTGATGGTTATATTTTCATGTTAGAAAGAGATTAAAAACTCACTAATGGTGAAATTTCTAAATCAGTTTTTCCCCTACAAAACTCTTTTCAAATGGGAGAAAAAGGATAAAGTAATTTATTTTACAGCTTTTTCAAAATTATTTGAAGATGATACTGGTAAAATTACTACTAAGAATTTGAATATTATGCTCACGCAGACTAATTATACTAATATTTATATTAGTATTCTGGGTGAACAAATTGTTTCCATTAATGAAAGACTGGACAAATTAATAACAAAAGTCCAGAAAATATCTAAGGATACTACAAAAGGTAACGAGCAAATTGCTACCGCAAGTATCCAACCTCCTCCTGAGGTCAAAGACTTCAAGTTAAGATGTCTAGAGGACCTGGAGAAGTTATTAGATGAAAAATGTGAAGGATTCAAAATTAGTCCTTTAAATTTAGAGCACCTATCTGATGAAGATAAGAGAGTAAAACTCTCTGATGAGATTAATAAAATCTCGGAAAAGTTTGCTCGAAAATCGGTCCAAAGGATGTTCTATTATCCTAGGCCAACTCCTCAAGATGTACTCGAAGAGGAGCCCGATGCTAGTCATTTTTCCCAGAGTTATAATGGCACAGAAATCTATGAATGGAACATAGATGTTTTTACTGTCCGTCAGATTTATACTCAAGTACATAGAATGCTTATGTACAACACTATCTGCAAGGTTAATAAGAATTCTGAGAAAACCATTGCTGAGATGATAGTGGCAGGTTTTACTGACCAATTGAAAGGCTGGCGGGACAATTATTTGACGAAAGAACATCGCGCCGAAATTATGAATGCGGTAAAAGAAGAAGAAGGATAGAATGTTCATCATTGTGTCTATTCTTTAGTTCTTAGTATTATAGAACATTTCTCTGGAAGATGGTCAGACAATAGTGAGACCTTAAGGACTATGTTCCAAAACCTTAGATGTAATACTTTGACAAATTTTAGATGGTATAAGGATGTTTTCTTATCCAGGGTAATGGAATTACCAGAATGTAATAGTACTCACTGGAAGTCCAAATTTATTGATGGACTCCCAACACTATTTGCTGAAAGGGTTAGAAAAACTATTCGTTGAACAACGAGTATAGATTATAATAGCTATTCCGATGGAAAGCTTATTAGTGTATGTACACAAGAAGGCTTAGCTCTATGCAATGAAATTAAGTTAAGTCAGGAAATTAAGAAACATCGTCTTCATGAAAGACAACAGTTAAGGGAGTTCTGTAAACAATTTGCCATAGATATCCCTAGGAATAAAAAAGAGTCTCATAGGCATAAGTAAGAACCTTATAGGTATAAAAAGAAGTAGAGAGAATCTTTTGATAAAAGATTTGAGCGGAAAGAAAAGAGAAGAAAGGCTTATAAACATAGAAAGGATTTTATAAAATACAATAAGCCTGATGCTTGTTACAAATGTGGTAGAATAGGTCATTTTGCTAGAAATTGCAAGGTCAAGGATAAGATTAAGAAACTTGATATAGATGATAATATTAAGGACTCTTTATATAAGATTCTATTAAATTCTTCTTCGGAAAATTCTCCAGAAAATAGTGATAGAGGAAATTCATCAACTGATGAAGATCTAAGGGTTCTATAGGAGTTAGAATACATTTCCTCAGAAGACGAATGTGGACCCTGCAAACAGAATCAGAATCAGTGTTGTAATAACAACACATATGATGAGTATTTTAATATTTATTCTCAATTTAAGGATCTAGAAGTCAATATTCTGACTAATGATAGTTTATTAGAACTTCTCAGGGTCTTTAAAGACCCAGAATTAAGGTCCCAGATAATTGATCAGATGAACAAAATTAAGGATAAAATTCCTACAAGTCCAGAGATTGAAGAAATTTCTTCTCAAAAGGGACCATATACGATGTCTGATGTTAAAAGGATTTTAAGAGAAAAATCCCAGGCCATTGATAGGCCAATTACTGTTCAAGATTTGAAAAATGAGATTAATAATCTCAAAGGAGAAATCTCGAATTTAAAGGCTTCAAATATAGCCTTAGACAAGAGAATTATTAGATTAGCAGATTCTCATGTCCCTATAAGTCAGGATTTCAATACTAATATTACTAAAGAAGGTTTTGATGATATTAATGGTGGTACCTCTAAGGATGTGGCAAAAAGTAATTTTGTAGGAGCAGTTAATTTGGCTGATAATGAGTTTTTACAAAAACTTCAGCTTTTTACTACTCAAAAATTCTTAATAAAAGTTGCTCTTTTAATAGACTATAATTTCAAAAAAGAGTTTACTGCTTTATTTGATAGTGGTGCAGATTTGAATGGTATTCAAGAAGGAATAATACCTTCGAGATATTTTCATAAAACTACTCATATGCGGGAAGCGCGACTTAGGTGGTTTGGTCATGTGAGGAGGAGGAGCACAGACGCCTCGGTGAGGAGGTGTGAGAAGTTGACATTGGAGGGCCTACGGAGAGGTAGAGTTAGGCCAAAGAAGAGGTGATGAGAGGTGATTAGGCAAGACATGGCGCAACTTCAGCTGACCGAGGACATGACCCTTGATAGGAAGGTATGGAGGTCGAGGATTAATGTAGTAGAGTAGGTAGTCTAGAATGTTCATAACAGTTGTATTGGCACGCAGTCTCGCTTTCTGTTGGTAGTAGATCCAAATGTTTAAAATGAATTTCAATATTTTTTGAAAGTACTAAAATATCATCAATATAAACAATTATAAAATTTGTATAAGGCATGAAGATATCATTCATTATTTTCTGAAATTCAGAAGGGGCATTTTTTAAACCAAAAGGCATGACATTCCATTTATACTGACCCATTAGGACATTAAAAGCAGTTTTGTATTTATCTGACTCAGATATCTGAATCTGCCAATAACCAAATTTGAAATCAAATTTTGAAAATATTATAGCATCATACAATCTATCCAATAAATCCTTTTTATTAGGGATTGGATATCTAATCCACTTTAAAACTTTATTAAGGGGCTTATAATTGATAACTAATCTTGGAACTCCCCGTTCCTGTTCAGCATGTTTATTAACAGAAAAAGCAGTACATGACCATTTAGACCTTGAAGGTCTTATAAGACCTTTTTGCAGCAAAGAATCTATTTCTTTTTTGCATAATACCAAATAATCTGAATTCGTTTGGCAAGGTCTAGCCTTATTAGGAATATTATCTTCCGAAAAGTCTTCTTCATAAGGAAGACTCAGTGTTGTAAATAGCGAGCGCTGCGTTGCTAATAGCATGTGGCGACGCGAGGCGAGGCAGCAGTGCTTTTTTGGTCTGTTGCGTTGCGATTCAGAAAAGGCGAGCGCCTCTACCTGTGTAGCGAGAGGCGTTGCGAGGCGACGCTATTTGAAGAAAAAAAAGGAAGAAAAGGCAGTGATTTATATTAAAATACAAAATTAGGGCTTGGGTTTCACTTCTTCTCCTTCAGCGACCATTTCTCAGCAACAGAAAAATTAGGGCTTCATCTTCTTCTTTTTCTTCCATCATGAGCCATCAGCACAGTAACCCAGGTATGTTACTTTCTTTTCTTTTCTTCTTCTACTTTCTTCTTCTTCAATTTCAACTGTCTTTTTCTTTTTTTCTTCGACAGTTGGACTTCACCATTGTTGTCTTCTTCTCTTTTCTTTTTCATCTTCTTTCTTTGCTCTATTTTTCGGCCGAAGCTCTTTCTTCTTTCTTTCTTCATTTTTCTTCTTCTTGTCTTTTTTTTTTTTGCTTTGTTTTTCTTCTTTCTTTGCTCTGTTTTTCGACCAGGGCTCTTTCTTTCTTCTTCTCTTATTGTTTTTTGGCTCTGTTTTTCGACCAGCAGCAGAGGCAGTAGCTCTTTCTTTTTAGGCTCCGTTTTGTTTGCTATGTTTTTTAATTATAGACTTATAGTCTTATAGAGTAGAAATAATTGCATATTGACTTGATAATTTTTTTCAATAAAACAGTATTGAAATGGCGTCATCCGATAGTAATAAACGAAATGATATAGCTTGAAATTATGCTATACAAGGCTCATCAAGATCCGCAATTAAATGTGTATTTTGTGAAAAAACATATCATGGTGGAATAACTCGTCACAAGCAACATTTGATAGGTGGATTTTAAAATGTAGTACAATGTCCTCTTTGTCCGCCCGAGGTTAGGGAGGAAGTAAAAGCATTTGTTGATAAGCAAAAATGTGACAAGAACTCAAATGAATTATGAAGCATCGTTGAATCTAATTGATGAAGATGATGAAATGGGACCTCCCCCCTAAAAAACAAAACTCATAAGATATCTTCAAATAGTTCTAGTGGGTCATCCACAGCACGTACAGTGACAAAAGGTCCTCTCAATCGTGCATTCTATATTTGTATGAAAGAATGGCATATGATGCCGTATCAAAATATCTTGTCATAAGTTGCCAAGGGTTGTCCTTCCATTTTAGGTCAGATTGTTTTAGAAGAGTTATTATCTCCTTTTTCTCATTTTGGTTATAAACCTCAATAGTCTCATGACTATCATCTGTTAGTGCCGATGAATATGATGGACTATTATTATTACCTTGTTTGGATTTAATAAAATCCAAAAATGCTTTGTACATTGAGTGTTCGGTATTAATACCATATGTTCCTGCTATATTAGCAGCTATTAGCTGCTGGTTTCCGATTTGGGCAAGGATATTCCCTCTGCCATATGAAGGTGTCCTTCCTCGTCCTTTTCCCCGATGAGGTCTATATTCGGGCCTCATATCCTGCCATAAAATTAAAAGAATTATTAGTTCAAAAATTCTCTAGTGAGAAAATCAGGGAGACTATTATCTGTACCTTTTTTGTAAATGATTTCAAAATCAAATGGTGTCAGTAAAACTTGCCATCTTTATTAAAGATAAACTTTGCTGCTTGGCAATCGGTTTTTATTATAAACCTCTGATTATAAAAATCAGTCTGGAATTTTAACACACATTTGACTATAGCAAGGATTTCCTTAGCCACAGTAGCATAATTCTTTTGAGAATTATTCCATTTCCCTGAGTAGAATTGAACAAAGTATTCTTGTTTATCAGTTGTGGAATATTGTTTTAATATTCCACCATATCCAATATCTGAGAGCACCAGTTTCAACAGCATTTGCCCAACTTGGATTAGCAAGCGTAAAGCATGGAAGATTATTAACCTTCTGCTTAATACGCTTGACTGATTTACTATGATCATCAGTCCATGCTTTCGGATTTCTTTTTAATCTTTCATAAATAATTGAAGTATCCTTAGCAAGGTCCTTATGAAATGAGCAATATAATTAAGGCTTCCTAGAAACCTCTGGAGTCGAGTCTTATCAGTTATGACATCACGGAATTTGGATGCAAATTCAATGCTTCTTTGGAGTGGAACTATTCTTCCATTTTGAATATTATGACCCAAAAATCTTATATTGGTCTGAAAAAGGGCCATTTTTGGTTTAGAAATGACTAAGCCATTTTGAATTATAATTTTTCTAAAAAGATCCAAATGCTTAAAATGAATTTCAATATTTTTTGAAAGTACTAAAATATCGTCGATATAAATAATTATAAAATTTGTATAAGGCATGAAGATATCATTCATTATTTTCTGAAATTCAGAAGGTCCATTTTTTAAACCAAAAGGCATGACATTCCATTCATACTGACCCATTAGGACATTAAAAGCAGTTTTGTATTTATCTGAATCTGTCAATAACCAGATTTTAAATCAAATTTTGAAAATATTATGGCATCATGCAATCTACCCAATAAATCATTTTTATTAGGGATTGGATATCTAATCCACTTTAAAACTTTATTAAGAGGCTTATAAT
Source organism: Nicotiana otophora (assembly GCA_000715115.1). Classification (NCBI taxonomy): domain Eukaryota; kingdom Viridiplantae; phylum Streptophyta; class Magnoliopsida; order Solanales; family Solanaceae; genus Nicotiana; species Nicotiana otophora. The sequence continues at coordinate 42,969 of AWOL01S0040840.1, forward strand.
TGATAACTAATCTTGGAATTCCCCGTTCCTGTTCAGCATGTTTATTAACATAAAAAGCAGTACATGACCATTTAGACCTTGAAGTTCTTATAAGACCTTTTTGCAGCAAAGAATCTATTTCTTTTTTGCATAATTCCAAATAATCTGAATTCGTTGGCAAGGTCTAGCCTTAGTAGGAATATTATCTTCCGAGAAGTCTTCTTCATAAGGAAGACTAACTATATGCTTTTTCCTATTCCAAAATTGGTTTGGATGGTCCCCACATATTTGTAATGTAAACTGATTTTTCAAAAAATCAACTTTTTCTATAAGCTTTGGGTTAAATCTTCTCCAATAGTAAGACTACAAATTTCATTTTTCAAGAAATCATTTGTCTATTTTTTGCAGAGATGTTCTCAGTCATTTCATTTAAGAATCTTTTAAATGGTTGAGTTATAAAATCAAAATTAATTTCTTTATTAACAAAGGTTCCTGTAAAACCTTGGGCATCCCACCTAGTAAAAGGAATTATATGATGAAAAATGGCACTCCTAATATGATATCATGGGATATATCTTTTACCAAAACAAATGTTTCAGGTATACAAACCTTATCTTGGCAAATAAAAGCTTTTTGGCAATTTATAAGAAATACTCAATTCTATCACCACTAGCATTTCTTAATCTATGAGTAGTTTTATGAAAATATCTCGAAGGTATTATTCCTTCTTTAATACAATTCAAATCTGCACCACTATCAAATAAAGTAGTGAAGTAATTCTTTTATAAGAAGATATTGAAGTAATTCTTTTTTCTTTGTTTCTCTCTTCTTCTTTTTTTCGTTTGGTCTCAATGCAGTGGATATCCAACTTTGAAGATATTTATGCATGGAGTTCCAACAGATTACTACGGACCAAGAAAAGCAGATTTACTTGTACGATTCTTGAAGAAGTTTGTTGCTCCTGATGTGGCAATACTGAATTCTGACTCAGCTATTAGTGAATTTGTTGAAGCAGCCGGCACTAGCTTTCCTATATTCATAGGCTTTGGTTTGAATGAATCTGCTATATCACATTTTGCAGTAAAATACAAGAAAAGAGCATGGTTTTCTGTGGCAAAAGATTTCTCGGATAAAATCATGGAGTTCTATGATTTTGACAAAATACCTGCTTTGGTAGCTCGTCATCCAAACTATGATGAGCAAAGCATCTTCTATGGCCCCTTTGAAGGTTAGCTTTTCATCAACTGTCATATTAGGCTTTGGAATTAATTAAAATCTCACCCTGCTTATGAAAATAGTATCTCATCCTTCCTAGAAACAAATAACAATTAACATTTATTCATCCCTTAGGAAGCACCTGAGCAAACAAGAATCTTGCCATATTTAATACACACATAATAACAATAGCACCTGCACTGTGTTTTAAAAACATGCTTTCGTTCAAGGCATTGGCCCTTATGGTGTCACTTTAAAGAAGATGTCAACAATAATGTATTAGTCACTCTCCTGGTCCCGCTATGTGCTTAAATAATGTGGATCAATCACATAGTGCCATGAAAAATTGCTGGAAGACGGCAGTAAGTTCTGAAAATTCAGTGTGTCCAAAAACCTATTGCTAGTTATAGTGCCTTCAAAAAGGATGATTTAAGAATCTGAAGGTGAATTTGTGTCTTGAAGATTTTATGAAATAATGGTGAATATCTGAACCTTCTTCCTGCTATGGATCACAGAAAAATTCCTTGAGGATTATATCAAGCAGAGTTTGCTCCCGCTGGCTTTGCCCATTACTGAAGAAACTCTGAGGTTGCTGAAAGATGATGAGAGGAAAGTTATTCTGATGATTTTGGAAGATGAGACTGATGAGAGGTCTAAGGGATTAGTGAAACTCCTGAAAGCTGCTGCATCTGCAAACCGCGACTTCGTGTTTGTTTTTGTTGGGTTCAAGCAATGGCAAGAGTTTGCTGAATCATTTGAAGTTTCTAAGAAAACTAAACTGCCAAAAATGGTTGTTTGGGATGGCGATGAGGAGTACTTTTCAGTAAGTTCAATTACTTTTTTTTTCTCCCTTTTCATGTTAGGCTTTTGAATAGTTGACTTAGTGGTAAGCATGTTTTCCTGTTTCTCTTTAAAGCTAAGAAATGTCCTCTCTCTCTGTCTGTCTTCAGTCTCTCATAGTTAAAAAATTACCACCCAAAAATTTCAGTCTCACAAATATTGTAGAGCTATGTCCATTGGTTAAAACTGTGGATATGATCTTTCTTTTTTTCTTTTTTTTTGAGAAGGTAACGTATCCAATATATTAATCAAATCATCAGCACAGAGTTTGTACTGGAAACCAAAATTTACATCTTGAAATGCTTAAACAAAAAGCAGAAACCAAAAATCCTTGCTCTTCTTACAAGGAGCCTAAAACTTCTAAGATTGAAACCTGACTATCTATATATTCTTGTTTACACCAAAAACTAAACAGAAGAATACAATTCATCTCGATCTTCTATGAAGAGCTACTTGTATCTTCGAAGCATCTAGAATTCCTCTCTTTCCAAACAGTCCACCAAATAGCTGCCGGGATAATTTTCCATCTGTCTTTGTTGGATGTAGTGCTTCCCCAAGTGTTCCAACTAGACAAAAGTTCACAAGGTCTTCCTGGCATTGTCCATCTAATACCCCTAAGGTTGATGAATAACTCCCACAATTGGCTAGTTACTCTACAATGTAGAAACAGATGGCTAATTGTCTCTGCATCTTGTCCACACAGATAACATCTTGAGCAAATTGGCAGTCCTCTTTTCCTTAAATTTTCCTGAGTGAGCACTGCTTCATTGGCCACCAGCCAAGTAAAGCATGCGACTATGTATGGTATCTTTACTTTCCAAATGTGTTTCCAAGGCCATAAATTGATTTGAGATCCCTCTTAATTCTTCAAGTCCTTGTATGCTGAGCTAACTGGATATGATCTTTTTCAAGACTCTGTTAATATATCTTTTGTGTGCACTTGTGTTTCCTTGATGCCTGAGTACGAGTAACTCTTAGATCTAGACTTACCTGGCTTCCTAATTAGTTAGCGAGTTTAAACAATCTATTGGCATTGGCTTTGGGAAATATATTATTCTTCGAAAAGAATCCTACAAATAGAGAGATGCATTATGGTGAAGCCAAAGAGGAAGTGGCAGTAAGAACTTGAGTATTATCCATGTCCACTCTAGGCAGTGCATGTTTGTGGACCCTTATCAAGTGTAGTAAATATAATTTAGGTTAACGTGCTTTATGTTTGGAGTCTGGACTTCCTGCTTGTGCAACATGGCTAAAATATAATGCCTTCAACTTATGGACTAAAGTGAACAATGAACTCATCCTTTTTGCTTAATGTGCTGACTGAAATAAGCAACAAGGATAAACAGTACTTAAGCATACATTTTAAATGGTATCATTTCACTGGACGAAATTTTATCACGTTTTTAATCCGAGTCTGAGATGCTTTTTGTGAATAATATCTACGCAGGCTACATACGTTGAATTTTCAGTGACTGATCGAGAGTGAGACAAGTATTTACGCATAATCTAGAACAAGTCCCTTTTGACTAAATCACTAAAATTAAAAATTGTACTCGTGCAACAGGTTGTTGGCTCGGACAGTATTGAAGATGAAGATCAGGGGTCCCAAATTACACAATTTATTCAAGGATACAAAGATGGAAATGTTATACAGAAACGTATTAGCTCTGCTTCTTTCATGGGTTTCGTGAACTCAATGATCGGGGTTGGAACAATAACAATCATAGTGTTTGTGGTCGCAGTGGTGATGATCATCCAATCTTTAAAAGAGGAACCCTTAAGGGTTGGTACAAGAGATGAGGGAGATTATCCAAGCAGCTCCACCTCTCAGCCGGAAGCCAGACAACCACTTCATTCTGGAGACAAACAAGACAAGGAAGATTAAGTTTCGTATTGCAGAACTTCAACCTCAATCTGACTAAAATAGTGAGCTTGAGAAATCTTTGACAGGACGACCAAATTATTGGTAGATCTCAGAGAGATGTTAGGTTTCATACTCACCATGAGCACAGCTCTTTTTATCTTGAAGGAATAACACGAACAGCTATACTTGTAGGATTTAGGACTTATTGCAACAAGTTGTGCTATTTGTTGTAACATTTATAGTAAAAATATGGAGGTAAACTTAGTTTCCCACTGTATAAATGAGTTTTAAAGTAGAAACAATGCTGCTGCCCATTTTGTTTTCCCTCTACAATCTAAAAAGTAAAAAGCCATTGCTTGTTTGGCGATTAGTTAGCTGGAAATTTATTAGGTAGGCTGCATTATTGGACGTATGTAGACTTGTCAAGTGGACCGATAAGGCCCCTTGGCGCAGAGCGTTGACTGTATAAGCGTCCTACAAAAAATAAAAAAGAAAGTCAAGGTTGCGATTTTAATCACAACTAGGTTGTATTGGTTTTACTTTATGATTGCGGTTTTAAATGTGGTCTCGCATTTAGGCTATTAGTTGTAAGTCGTTAATTGAACTTTTTTAATGTTAACACACCTTGAGATTCTAATTTCGTACATGTGTCCGGTACTTACATTTTTTTGGCCAATCTTTATAGTATTCTATGAGGATCTTTGTAGTTTTCCAATTTATTTCTTCAACGTTACACTTCACTTTAGTTCTTACCTTTAATGTAAATATTTGAAATATAAAGTTCAAAATATTATCCCCAAAAAATCAGCACCAGGATGGTTAGGGGTGCTCTTAGTTGGCACTCCTGATTGGGGTAGATACACTTATGTATAACATATCCTCATGCTGATTGAATCCTCTATTGCTTAGGATAATGTATTATTATGCAATTTACTATATTTTCCAGAATAAAGCGATTCAAATTTTTGCCTATATATTTATAGATAATTCTTAATGCATTCGAAGCAAGAAAAGTTTGAACCATCTTATACGAAGATTTAACCGAGTCAACTGCCAACGTGAACTTCAGTAAACCTCCAAAGAAATACCTTCGAACCTAACAATATTCCAAATTTTAATATTATCATTTTACTAGACCAAATTCTAAGTCTATTCTACTTACCTAATCGTAACATTCATCTTTGAAAACTGAAAATGAAATCCAAAATTATATTTGGTGTATAGCCACAACCAACCAAACGACATCACATGGTTTTGCTCATGAAACAGCTTCTTTCTCAACCTCAGATGTACAATATCTGGAAACCAGAAAAAATAAAAACGGTTTTCGGATACTCTTTATTCCTTTCAAAAACTAAAAACAGAAAAAGTCATCTGACTGACATAGATATTTACACGCAACTAAAGGCCTCAACCATCTATCACTGGACATGGCTAAAAACCATCGGAGAAACAGGGGAAAAAGGAGAAAAAGAAAAAGGAAAAACAATTAAACAAAAGAGGGGCCAACGCGTACCGCAAAAAGCACCCATCTTTGGGCATGTACACTCAGAAAAAACCTCCAGATATAAATACCAAACCTATCCAACTACTAAATCAATATTACAGAAGTGTTGAGCAATAATGCAGAAATCGAGAGTTACCTGTTGTATTTCCTGTGTCCAGATGCCACAGCAACCAATACGAATCAGTTCCATTGTCTTCAGCTGTAATTTGTGGTCAGTATAATCCGACCACTGTGTTCCTGGTAAGAGGCTTCACAAATTCGACTAATGTTACCAACGATCAACTAAATCATGACTCACATCCGGGAAGAGAGTTAGCTGATACAAATGGTGAAAAGCTTGTAATTGACTCACTGTGGTACAGTGGGTTATGATGCTGACTTGTTGATCCAATATATCTTGAATTAAGAGGTGATAGAGAAGGATAACCCAATGAGTTAGATGAAATTAAGTAAGATGCACCAGATCTTTGCGAAGATGCATTTTGAAAGTCGAGTGAACTTCGGCTTATAGCAAAATGAGGTGACGGGTGGTAGGACCAAAGAGAGTGCTGGTTATGAGAGCTAGAGATTGATTGAGAACGAGAAACGGAAGGCGATCGAGATGCTCCTGTGCCTATATGTATTACTGCTGATGATGCTAATGATGACCTTAGAGATGACATTGACGATCCAGATCGCAGACTGGAAGAAAGCAATGGTGTATATTCTGATGCTGGTGGTTCGCCAGTGCTAGTCCTTGCATCCCGTTTGCAAACAGGGCAAAAGGTTCTCCATGATGTCAGCCAAGTATCAACACAATCAGTATGAAATTCTGAAAAGTTTACACAGGACGTGTTAATAACTGAAAAATGCCAAGTGCTACAGAAGAAATAAATTCTGAATGTGAACATATTTCAATGAAAGTGTATTGACAAATACTGCAGTATAAAAGATAGATCAGCTCCGGACAAGGAAATATTCCAATTATATGATGCTTGGAACCATAACTTTGGTTTTTCCATAGTTAGCCACCAAGGAGACTTCAGAAAACGAAATAATTTCAAAAATTAAATGTAAACTGTATTTATAACTGTTCGGGTACTTTGGAAAGGGTAAAAGTTAAGATGATAGAAAGTATGTACAGAGTGATGAATGATAAATGGTACTCTTCTCTACATCATGATGACAGGCTTGGAACCCAAAACTTTCAGCCAGTTGGTTGGGATCCTCGTCACATCACGAAAATATGGGAGGGCTTGGAATGAAAATCCTTTTGATCAAGGCACTACTTGGGAAGTGGTTATGGAGATTCAGGATTGAAGAGCAGGCATTATGGAGGGAGGTGATAGCAGGAAAACATGGAGTCATGGAAGGGGAATGGAGGTCTAGAAACGTAGAGGAGTATTATGAAGGGTGAGGAAGATTTCAACAGTTACCTATAGAGTAGGGAATAGAAGTAGAGTCAGTTTTTGGGATCATCAGTGGTGCAGACTGCGGAGAAAGTATATGAGAACGACCTTCTCCTTCCCCAATTTATTCAGAGTTTCGTGCCAGAAAAAGACGATGGTATGACATATTCGGGTGGTAAAAGAGGAGGGATTTCGCTGTCTGGAATTTACATGAATGGGAGATAGATGGATTTCAAAGGTTGAAGGAAATTTTACAGAGTACCACTCTCAGCGGTGAGGACTCCTGAGCTGGGTGGCACGACGTGATGTGCATTTTCAGTTGTCACGACCCAAAATCCACAAGTCGTGATGGCACCTACCAGAACTCCGAAAAGTTTATCCAGACCTACCGGAACCATCAAAACTCCGATCCGAGGTCAAATACTCAAAGGTCAAATCTTGGTCAATTCTTTCAACTTCGAGCTTCTCAAATGAGAGTCACTCCTTAAAATTATTTCCGAACCACTCAAAACCCCGAGCCGATGATGCACGCAAGTCATAATACACTAGGTTAAGCTACTCATGATCTCAAATTGCCGAACCGGGCACAATTGCTCAAAACGACAAGTCGGGTTGTTACATCAGTAAAGTCATAATACAACAAGATTTTGGTGGGAGAGGAGTCACTATGTGGGATTATACTGGGTTTGTTGTTGTCGTTGGGAGAGGAGTTAATTTTCTTTAGTGATGACACTAACATAGATTCATGTTTAAGAGGATACATTAGTGCTTATCAACCATGATCTGTGATTAGTTTGTCATGGCACCAAAAGTCAAAAAAGATGAGTATCCTCCCAATGGAGGAACAAAACTTAATAAAATGCTTTGTGTTCCTACTTTCAACGACCTTAGTAACAAATAGAGCTAAATATGAACAACTTGGAAAGTAAATAACGTCTATAAGAGAGGATAACTTACTGTGCCGGCACGGAAGAACTCTAAGCTTATTTCCCACACGATAATCTTCGAGGCATATAGCACATGTTACTGATGTAGAATTATCCTCCACAACTGATGTAAATATCAAACTTGGCATAGCTTTCACCAAACGACTACTAATCCCATGAAATTCACGGACACGAGAAGTTCGGGGCCTCTCTCTTCGTATATGATGTCTGCGAACAAAGAAACACATCCCGAGCACGGCCGACATAGCAAGTAATGAAATGAAAGACGTAGCCATGATTGACCAAGCTGAGTTTTCCAAGCTTGGGATTATCCATACTTCCATATCTGTGTCACCAGCATATTTTGTGAGTGTTTCTCCAGAAGCTTTTGAAACGAACAGTGCGAGTATCTTCACACCAGTAGAGGTTCCTGCCACTGTATTGTGTGTCTGGTTAAACCTTTGGTTGTTAAAAATCAACAGTTATAGAAGCTTAAAGCATTCAAAAGCAAGAGATGAAGTTGGTTTTTGAAGTCTTTAACAAAAGATTTCTGAGTTCTCTATTTTATTTTCCTTGTGGCAGGGGATGGGATAATAATCGTCTAGTTTGTCAGTTCTATGATATGAACATTTCAGATGAACCACTTTGGGACATGCTGGCTCAAGACAAATCACAGAAGATGAACACATCATAACGATCATGAGAAAGCTTGGCAAGGATTTCGAGCTTTTTAATTTCTAAGAGCGTGTTTGGATTGGCTTTTAAGCTGGTCAAATCAGCTTTTAAGCTCTTTTAGCTTTTTTCAGTAATTGGCAAAGCTAAAAAGTGCTTAAAATAAGTTAAAAACTGCTTAAAACAAGCCAAAAGAAATAAGGTGGGCAGCCCCAACTTATTGCTTTTTGGCTTAAAAGCTATTTCTGCTGAAAAGCCACTTTTTAAGCCAATCCAAACGGGCTCTAAGTCATTCAATTACTTGGTCAAATACAAGTTTTGCTGCAACTGGTTTTCCTAATAATCATCTAAAAGTTGTAAACATGTATTTAGTCCAGCTCAGTTACCCCAACGCCAATGGGAAAAATATAATAATTATAAAACTTGGAAATCAAATGCATCACATAATAAAAGACTAAAAGAGATCTTAAGAGCTGGATAATAATTTTCTGTTACAAATTGGAGATGGCAAAATATCTTCTGTAACTTCCTTCAGATGGATCAATCCCTCTTAATCATATTGAATCTCCAAATAGCACTTTTATTTTTCACCCTACAAGTTTTTATGAATAACTAGTTAGGGAATGAAGCGTAATTTGGTTGATCAATTGACAGTTTCGAAGTTTCGTCAACATTTTATATGGCATATACAGAGCATTAAGTGATTAAAGGCAAAGCAGGAAATTTACATCAAAAATCGCATAACGCCACATAGCTGGCTTCTGCAAGGAGTAGTGAGCTCAATGTCAATTTAAACTGTAAACCTATTTCCCTTTCCAAGAAATCATTTTACTTCTTACCCAATGGATCGAAATTAATAAACTTAGAAAGGTTAATGAAGAAACGGTTAAAAAGTAAAATGTATAGTGGAAGAGAACATTACTTGGAATAATAGCACCATATGCATTGTCATAGATAATGGCTGCTTTAAAACCCGCAGCTTGTGATTTTCTGACTTTATCCTCAAAGCTACATCCACCCCTAATTATCAGCACAAATGGATCTTTTGTGAAGTTATTAGTTGGTTCAATCTTGTTAGTCAAAGTCGAGCATGCATCCAAAGGCTCTGCCACATACAATGTTCCACATTTGCCTGAACCCTTTGGTGAGGGAGCTGAAATTAAAAACAGGTCGAATTTGTAAATTAGCAGAAAAGAAGCCCGGTAAATATCATGCCAACAGAAAAGTAAAGAAAACCTTTGCTATATCACAACACATAGCTTTTTCAGTTAAAACAGAAATACAGCCAACATTAAAAACCTCAAAAGTCAAATACAAAGAAACCAAAACCATGATCAACAACAAAATATATTGAGATCGAAATGCAAGTTATTAATACAACATCCATACATACTCTCTTGATGCAAGTACAGATCTCTTGGAGATTCTAACTAAAAAAAGAACTTGCAAAATATGACAGATCAAATTTCCAAGATGAGATCTTTTATTCCCCCGTAACTCGTAAGAAGCTCTTAACAAACAACAACAACAACAAAAAACCCAGTTCAATACCACAAGTGGTGTCTAGGAGAGTAATATATACCTTACCCGGTAAAGTTAGAGAGTCTGTCTCCGGTAAATCCTCGGTCACTCCTAACAAAAAACATGATCTAGTAAACCCCAAAAAACATGATCTAGTAAACCTACCCCACCCCCCACCCCAAACCCCCAAAACACAAACATGGAGAGTAAAAAAGCAAAGCATGATTAGTTCAAGAAGCTCATGAAAACATAAATTAAACAAAACCAAGTTCTTAATATTCAACAAAAAAGCACTTCTCAATTAATTTTTAAGCGCAGAATAAAAGAGAAGTCT